>PISX010018290.1:0-41128 GCA_004024625.1 Mellivora capensis | reverse complement strand
TACAAACATAGTGATCCGAAGGGGCACGTGCACCCGAATGTTTATAGCAGCAATGTCTACAATAGCCAAGCTATGGAAAGAACCTAGATGTCCATCGATGGATGAATGGATAAAGAAGATGTGGTATATATACACAATGGAATACTATGCAGCCATCAAAAGAAATGAAATCTTGCCATTTGCAACGACGTGGATGGAACTAGAGGGTATCGTGCTTAGTGAAATAAGTCAATCAGTGAAAGACAACTATCATATGATCTCCCTGATATGAGGAAGTGGAAATGCAACATGGGAGGTTAGGGGGGTAGGAAAAGAAGAAAAGAAACAAGATGGGATTGGGAGGGAGACAAACCATAAGTGACTCTTAATCTCACAAAACAAACGGAGGGTTGCTGGGGGGAGGGGGGTTGGGAAAGGGGGGTGGGTTAATGGACATTGGGGAGGGTATGTGCTATGGTTAGTGCTGTGAAGTGTGTAAACCTGGCGATTCACAGACATGTACCCCTGGGGATAAAAATACTTTATATGTTTATAGAAAATAAAAAAATTTATAAAAAAAACCAAAACTTAAAAAATAATTCTATTAAACTCAAACTTCTAAAACTAAAACAAAACAAAACAAAAAAACCCAAACAAACAAACTGAGGCCCAGAAAGATGAAATGATTTGTCCAAGATTTCTTAGCCATTTTGTGGCTGAGCTAGTTCTGGTGTTCAAATTTCGGAATTTCTGCAAAACAAGCATGGCTCCTTCATACCCATATGTAGTCCTCCATCTCTCTCTCTTTCTCACCTGTCTACACTGTTACCACAAAATACAACACCCATGGCTCCATTTGCCACTGATGGCATGGAGGGAAGGCATCTGTCCACTGAAGTAGTAGTTCACCACCATTTTTTAAAAAATCTACAGAACTCAAGAAACATGCTAATACCCATAAACACCCAAGTGAATCCCAATGGACATCATCCCACTGGTGAATTGATGTTGATGGATTCCAGATTGGTATTTACTCTATGGCACTGACCCCCACCCACCACCACCACTTAGTCACCCACCATAGATGCGAAAGGCATACTCGATCTTCAGGCTGGGGCAGGCCTGCTCGCTGAACACAGATGCCATGCCCAGCACATCCTCAAAGGAGAACATATCGTTGTGGGAGAACACTTTGCAGATTCGGTCTCTGAAAGGGTTGACCTGTGAAAGAGGAGGAGGAGGGGGTGGGGAGGCCTTCCAATGTCAGGTTCATTCCTCCCTGGCCCTCACCTGTCTATCAGAAACACAGCAAATTCCTCTCTAGGACCCTCCTCTGCTTTCAGTATGCTAATTCATTCCCACCTACCAGGATTTCTTTCTCCCAGTTGCTCAGAGGCCTAGCCCTGCCTGTTCTAAACTCTTCCTTGCCTGTTGGCAGGCCTTATCAGGTCCCAACTTTGCTGTAGTATCCTAGAATGACCCCCATGCCTCCCCTCAAGCAACCCAAATTCTTTTTCTTAGATGCACCTCAGCTAAGAAAGCTATTTGATCCCGTGAGTTCACAGAGCAGATCTGAATGGCCAATCTGCCCAATTTTTAATTAGTTGAAACAAACTCTGGTTGATTTTTCTGGTCCCTCTTTCACTGACTTTCACTGACAGGGTAACTTTTCAAGTCTCCAAGCTTCATGCAAAATGATTAGTTCCTCTGCTTCAAGCACCCAATGGGCCTATTACCTCCCTCAAGGGCATTTGAGCCCCAGCAGCCCCTCCCACCCCCCACTGCCCCTAGGGGCCTATATCCTTGTCTAACACTCCTTAGGGTTTTCCCAGCAACAGCCAATGCCTAGCCCTCTGGTTTTGATCTATCCTTTTACGGCACATGAAAATTTCTTCATTTCTTTTGACCTAAGCTACATACTAACATCTATGATTTGGTTTTATTTGGTGCTCCTATTGTATTTGAGGTGGGAGAGAGAACATTGTGTGTCACCTCAGGTGGCCATGTAGCTCTCAAGCTTTAGTGAGCAAACAGGGTACATAAGGTCCTTATTAAGAACATGAAGTGCGAGCCCCCACCCTCAGAGATCCTGTTTTCGAAGGTCTGCGGTGTAGCCCAGCTTCTTGGCTGAATTGTGTCTTCCCCCAGATTTGTATGTTGAAGTCTCAACCCCTAGCACCTCAGAATGCCACCTCATTTGGAAACAGATACAATTGTAGATACAATTGGTTAAGATGAGGGCGTATGAGGTAGGGTGGGCCCCTAATCCAGTATGACTTCTGTCCTTACTGAAAGGGGAATTTGGGACACAGAGACACGCAGTGCAGGAGAACACCCTGTGCAGATGAAGGCAGACATTGGTGTGAGGCACCTACCAGCCGAGGAAGGACTGCCGGCATGCCGTCGGAAGTGAGGAGAGAGGCATGGAGCAGATCCTTCCTCACAGCCCTCTGAGGAAACCAACCCCACAGACACCTTGATCTCAGCTTGCAAGCCTCTAAACTTGCAAGGATCTAGAACTGTTCAAGGCTCTAGAACAGAACAATAAAGTTCTGTTGTTTAAGCCCCATAACTGTGGTACTTTGTCCCGTCAGCCTAATACCCCTAAGAATCGACATCGTAAAGTCCCTAGGTGACAGGGTTAGTGTCCCAGGAGTGGCCAGGGGCTGGGAGAATCCGGGCCACTTTGCTAGAACCTCCAAACAAGCTCCTGCAGCGTCTGCCCCTTTACACTTTCACCCCCGCCACCCCCCTGCCCCCTGGAAAGCTTACTGTGATGGCCTCAAACCAGATTGCTGATAAGGGCCATCTACCCCACCATGTGTCCCAGGTCACGTGGGTCTAGCTAAGTGGCTTCACAAATTACTTGACCAAATTTTAACTCAATTAACTCTCGCAAATGGCAGCTTAACAAGATTCCTTCAAAGAAACTACAATTGAAGATAACGCTTATAATGCAAGCGCCGGGGGTCGACCAGGAAACGTCAGGGCCAGAACCTCTGCCGCTTAAAATACAAGTTCTTCTCTCTTTGGTAGTAGAAACGGTGAGAATCTTGTCAGACATAACTGAAGTCCCGGCTTCAGTTCTCATTTCCTGTGGTGAGACAGAGGCAAGGCAGACCAGCGAGCAGTGAGCCTAAGCATATATCCAACCAGGGAATGGGATAGCGATCTTTCCTTCTCTGGGGGCCCAGCTCCACGCTTAGCTTTGCTGGGAGTGGTGGGGAGAGGGGATGGTTGCTAGGAAGCCGGTGCACTCTCTCTTGGGCCCATGTCACGTGACTCTGTTATCTACACACACACACACACACACACACACACACAGCCCTTGTCTTCCAGAGACTGGGAAGAAGGCAGTTGGTGTGGAAGCCGGTGGTAGCAAGAATAGTGCCCAGAACCCAACGTAGTGACCACAGATACTGTCGGAAAATGTGGGGGAAATATTGCTGAAGGTGTGGAGAAATAAGCGTCGAAAAAGTCCACACCGTGGAAAGGTGGCTACATAGTTGAAGAAAAGTACCATTGTTTCTCACATGGTTTTCCTAGATTCCGTTTCGATCATAAAATACATGAAGAACCACATTTCCGGGACGCCTGGGTGGTTCAGTTGGTTGAGCCGCTGCCTTCGGCTCAGGTCATGATCCCAGAGTCCTGGGATCGAGTCCCACATCGGGCTCCTTGCTCGGCAGGGAGCCTGCTTCTCTCTCTGCCTCTGCCCTCTCTGCCTGCTTGTGTGTACTCTCTCTCTCTGGCAAATAAATAAAATCTTTAAAAAAAAAAAAAAAAAAAAAAGAACCACATTTCCGTGAGAAACTAGTGGAAAGCGGCGATAGTGACTGAACAGTACATTACTTCTTTAATGAAAACACCAGTTATGGGAGAAGCTGGGTGTGATTTGCTGAGGGAGTGGCTGCTCCATGATGAAAAGGATTCTGGGTAAAGGTGCAGGGATGGCCACGCCTGTGAAACCAATGCCCCACAAAACTTCCCACAGGCCACCGGTGGAAAGGTTTAAGTCCAGAAGTACACAAAGTAGTACAGGATGCACTGGTGTGGGTAGTTAATTAAAAAAAAAAAAAAAAGAATTTAAAGCACAGTAAAACATAGACAATGATTTGTAATCAGAAGGGAAGTGACTTTGAAAATCTTTTGAACACATAGAGGTTTGCTGGTTATTTCTTGACAGAGCACTTAAAAGAGCCATCAAACTTTAAGAGGAATTATATGTGTTTCTTGTACCAAAAGGCAAACGTTCCAAATTTGCTGAGCATTTTATGATGACAAGTGACTGTTGGCAGATATCCACTGAAAAATGAACTCGAATTCTTCTGACTCTTCGAGGTAGAGGTGAGTCATTTCAGCAAGAAGGGAGAAAAGCGCTTGCTTTCCCAAAGAACTCCTGCTTTGGAGAGAATATTTTCAACATCAGATTGTTGTTGCTGAAAACGTGCGGAGTCACCTACAATCATGCTTTCTATCTGCGTACTTGAAAATATTAGAAACAGATTTTTCTAATCTGTTTGAAAATCATCCAAATGGAGAGCGTCAGTGGATGCTGAGTCCAGTTAAAAATACAAAAATGCAGTGTTTTTCCAATTAGCTTGTAAGAGCCACTGACTGACATAAGGGAAGATGGACATCTCTGAGCTTCATTTCAATAAAAAGCCTTTAATTGGTGGATGGGATTGAAAACGAGGGCCATAATTTAATACACGCAGCCATAGATACATTTCTTCTCTTTGGACCAGCTAGGACAGCCACTAAAAATAGACTCAACTAGAACCAGACCCCTGAATGGCTCGATCTCAAAGTGTTAAAGTAAGATTTTAAAAAATAATGAAGTACAGCCAGCCAGACTGCTTTCCCTTACTGTATTCTTATTAGTTGCGAGTCAACAATACAACGGTGAGACAAGGACATTTTGTTCTATAAATGAAAGGGAAATCTATTTTTAAGGTATTTTATGTGTATTCAGTTTATATGATATTTAGCTTTAAAATGTTTTATTTTGCATGTTCATATCATAACATACTGGTATTGTAGTAAACGGACAGCTTGATTATACACATATTATGGGTACATGCTCCCCATATTTTTTTATTGCTGGGGAGGCATGATCAAAGATAGCTGATGATCTCTGGTCTAGCCTAACCCCTTCATAAATCAGGGATGTGGAAAAGGGGCCTCGGAGTGGGGAGTGGGGGGGAGTGACTTGCCCAAGGTCACTCAGCCTAGGACCCGGGTCTCCTGAGTCTGTCCAGCACCGTTTCTTCTATGGTCCCTTGTGGCAGATAAACATAAAAGAAAAGGAAGCAGAACATGTGACCATTAAAATGTAGAAACCTTAGAACTGGAACCTCTTAAAAGTCTCATTTCAATTGAAAAAAAATTTTTTTTTTTTTTACAAAAAGTGCCCAAACAGAGGCTAGCTTGAAGTCAAAACTGTGACCCCTGCCTGTGGGAACTCCACGTCCAGCCTTCTCGTGGGTAGTGGCCGTTCTGACTGGGGGCAGCCCCGGGGGGACAAGGCAAGCAAACACTATGGGAGGGAGAAGCCCTGAGGAGAAAGTGGAGGCAGCAGGAAGCCCGCAGCCTTGTGAATGGTGGAAGGGCTGGAGTGAGGAGTGGGGGACGCTGTTTCTGAGAAGACGGCAGGGCAGGACCCGGGGTCACCAGAGCTGTTTCTGGGCCTTGGAGGCCAAGAGGCGGTTGGTATGGTTCTCTGTGAGGCCTAGCGGGCACCTACCAGGACGGTGTCCCTGGCCTGTCTCCATTCCAACAATGGCAGCCTCCCCCGCTCCCAGGGTCGCTGCTTCATCCCTTCCTGGAGGGAGATCCCAGGGCACAGACTTCCCCTGTGACAAGGTGTCCTTAGCACACACAGCAGCTCTGTGCAAAGGGACGACGCTGCCAGGGCCTGCGAGGATAGTTTCGAAAGGTCCAGAAGAGGCTGCCTCTGTTCCTCTCCCTGCTCTCCACCCTGAGCTAAGTGGCAGCTTCGCCGGTGTCCCTGGGTCCCTGGGTCCAGCCACCTGCACACAGAACAGCTGGGGAGAGGCAGGAGAGGGAGCGAGGCTCGTGAGTGATCCCAGTTCCAGTTTACTGGGTTCCAGATTTCTCTTGCTATTACTTTAACAATCTGAAATCCGAACCACTAAATTTTGGGTCCTATCCAGACAGTGATAGCCTGCATTAAATTTCACACTCAATCAGAAGCCCTTCAGTCATCCACAGGAGGAAGGAGATGACGACTAACGAAGCAAGGCTTCCATTTCAAGAATCACACGCACCCCAGTGTGAAAGCGTTCCGAACAAGGGAATATAAACATGTCAGTATAAAAATTTATACAGGTAACTCAGTAGTGCAATTTCCATCTATGTCTGACAAAACCAAAAAAGATGAAAATAAACCCCAAATGCTGAGGATTTTTTTTTGAAACAGAAACTGCAGTCTGTTGACAATAAAAAGATCACAGTCCCTGCCAAAAAACTAACATTTTTTAAAAGATCCTCTCAAAGTTATTGAACAAGAGATTTGATTGGAAGATGAAAGCCAGAGGGAAAATATTTGGACTTAGCTTAAAAATATCTCCTCACCATTTCTCCAACTAGCACATAGTCCAAAGTAGCTTTTTACGGTTGCTGGAAAAAATTCACACGAAAATACGCTAGTGACTCCACAGTGACGTCACCGAAGGAGTTTGATTTTTAAGATCTTGTTGTTAAAAAGGATCAAACAGCATTATTTCACTTAAAAGTTCTCATTGTTGATTAAACTGTCATAATTTTTAGTGTTTGTTGTTTTTGAATTATGCTTCATTTGTCCATTTTGTCTACTACCAACTCTCGCCAAAAGGATACGATTAATGTTTGTATTTTTAAAATTTTAAACAGATGTAAAGCATTCGCCAAGGAAAGGAGTAGATGGAGGTGTCAGCTGGGAGGGGTACATAAGAAGCCAGTCCTTTCTGGGTCTTGAGTGAGAGCCTGAGGTTACCGACACAGACTCTCACTGTGCAAAGTGCTGCCCGAAAGACTTCTCATAGTCGGGCAAGATTGGGTGAGCAGATCCTGGGAGAAGATTGTAACAAATCATTTGTGTTTTAGTGCCTTTATAAACTTCTCCCAGATATACCATATCTATGGATTGGAAGGCTCAGTGTAATTAAGATGTTGTTTCTTTCCAAACTGAAATGCAGAGTTAATACAATTCTAGTTAAAGTCTTCCAGCTAGATGGTTTTGCCGAAATTAACAAGATGATTCTGAACTTTATGTGGAAATTGGAAATACAAAGGGCCAAGCACAGTCTAAAGCAATTCTAAAGAAGAGGAACAAGGCAGAAGAATATATACTACTAGGTATCAAGATCTTGCAATAGCTTTAGTAATGGATACCAGTGCAAGGAGAGACAGTTCAATGGCCATAATAAAAATTCTGGAAATAGACCCACACATGTATGACTACTTGATTTATAACAAATATCACACTGCAACAGAGTGAGGGAAAGGGAGATCTTTTCAATAAGTGGTGTTAGGTTGATCCCTACCTCATGCTATGCATAAAAATCAATTCCAGATTGATAATAGATCTAACGTGGAAAACCAGTAGTAAAACTTGTAGATGAAAACGTAGGAGAACATCTTCATGATCTTGAGGCCAAAATTCTTTAACAGTATACAAAAAGCACTGATTATTAAGGGGAAAAATCCATAAATTGGAGTATATTAAAATTAAGAATTCATGTTGTTCAAAAGACATCATTAAGAAAGTGAAAAGGCAAACCACGGCAGTCAACGTGTACTTCAACAGGTGAATGGATAAACAAAGTCCGGAGTATATCCATAAACTGGAATACTTCTCAGCAATAAATAGGAACAGGTATTGATTTGTGCAACAGTGCGGGTAATTCTTAGATGTGTTTTGCTAAGTAAAAGAAGTCAGATCCAAAAGACTCCGTATTATAGGAGCCCATTTGTATGACATTCCAGAAAATGCAAAAGCATCAGGATGGAGCATCAGGTGGTTGTCAGTGGTTGGGGGAGGGGAAGAAAAGAACTACAAAGAAGACTCACAAAGAAATTTTTAGGGTGATGGAACTGTTCCTTATGGTGGTGCTGTGGTGGTGAGGCCACACTTCTGTGCATTTGTTTAAACCCATAGAACTATACCCCACAGTGAGTGAAGTTTACAGAATGCAAATTAAAAATTTAAAAAGTTTTTTTTTTAATATTTTATTTATTTATTTGACAGACAGAGATTACAAGTAGGCAGAGAAGCAGACAGAGAGAGATGGGTAGAAGCAGGCTCTCCACTGAGCAGAGAGTCCGATGTGGGGCTCGATCCCAGGACCAATCCCAGGACTGATCCCAGGACCCTGAGACCATGACCTGAGCTGAAGGCAGAGGCTGTAACCCACCGAGCCACCCAGGCACCCCCAAAATTTAAAAAGTTTTAAAGGTCAAGGATGCTAGTAAACCTAGGATGAAATGGGGACCATGACAAATTAAAGTAACTGTATTTCAAATATATGACCAAACCTCACTGCAAGGAATTAGGAAAGAGGAGATGAGCAAATAACTTTGGGAAATGGTGGTTTGACTAAAGACAAAAAGGGCCATAAACCAACACTGTGCCCTACCTAGCAAGACTGTTTCTTACAGGCATGTGTGTGGGTTAGCAATTCTGAAACTACATGGATACTGGAGTTGAATGAATCGATCAATAAATAAACAAATAAAAATATAGGAACCAAGTTTCTCATTGTCACAAGAAGTTATGAATAAGCAAGAGGGCAAGTCTAGATGTGATATATACAAAAATAAATATTGTGTGTAGTATATATGAATCACTATACATACATATATTTTCTAGCTCTATCTACTAAGTAACTTTACAGTGGAGAAATCCAGAAACACCACCTTAATTAAGTGACCAAGGTTAACATCACTAGTACTAGGTCATGTCAGTATCATGTATTCCCCGATATGATACAATGAGAAAGGCACTTGACCCCTGTGGAATTTGTTGCACGAATCCATAACCCAAGGTTAATCAAGAAAACACATCTGATAGATCCAAATTGAGGGAGGTTCTACAAAAATATCTGGCCAGCGGTCTTCAAAAAATCATGAAGGACAAGACTGAGAAACTGTCACAGATTAGGGGGGACTAAAGGTAACGTGGGAGCCTGGAGTGGCTACTGGAACACATAAAGGACATAAATGAGAAAATTGGTGAAATCCAAATGAAGTTTCTCATTTCATTTATAGTGTCCCACCAACTTTAATTTATTACCAGTTTTGATAAGTGTACCATGGTTATGTAATAAAGATATACAGTACTTGCCTTGAAAAATCTTAAAAGCAAACCTTGAAAGGATTGAACTCATTTCAATTAACAGCATTGCATCCAAGAACAAAACTCAGTAACATTTAAGTGAATACAACAAAAGTAAGCAACCTAACAATATAAAATTTACAATATTCAGCATCCAATTAAAGGGTAGCAGTCCTGCAAAAAAGTAGGAAAAGAAGACCCACAACCTGTAGAAAAAATAACTAATAAAAACAGATCCAGAAATGATACTGACAGAATAAGCAGGCACAAACATTAAATGGTAATAAATATGCTCATATGTTCTAGAAGGTAGAGGAAAGCATGATGAGGAAAACTGTACCCCATCAATTTAAGAAGCTCAACAAAACCCAGGCAGAAGAAACTTGAAGAAAACCACACCATGGCACAGCATAATCAGATCGATAAAAACCAGTAATAAAGGGGAAGATATTTTTTGGTGTGGGTGGGGTGGAACACATGCATATAGAGGAACAGAGATAAAAAATGGAACTAAGCAAGCCAAAAGATATGGAGCAATATCTTTAACTCTGAGAGAAAGAAAAAAAAGCTCTCATCCTCTTATTCTATACCCAGCAAAAATATCCTTCAAACCCAAAGGCAAAAGACTTACTTTTCCAGACAAACAAAAGCTAAGAGAATTCATCTGCAGACCAAAGCTACAAAAAGATTAAAGGAAGTCCTTCAGGAAGAAGGAAAATACCAGAAGGAAACTTGGATCTACACAAAGGAATGAAGAATGCCAGAAATGATAAATATGTGAGTAAATATAAAAGAAATTTTTCTCATTTTAAATCCTTTTCAAAGAGACAAATCCATATAGATAGCTAGAAATTTCAATACCCTTCAGTCAACAATGGAAAGAACAATAGACCAAAAAATCGTTAAGGAAATAGAAGACTATCAACCAACTTGACTTACTTGACATTTTAGAGAGCTCACCACCTTACACAGTAGTATACATATTTTTCTCAGGCGCGCTTGGCACATTTACCAAGATAGCTTGTATTTTACGTTATAAAGGAAGTCCAATAAATTTTAAAAGATTTAAATCATACAAAATATATTCTCTGACCACAACAAAATTAAATTAGAAATCTGTAACAGGAAGTTATCTTGAAGACCCTCAAAGTCAAAAAAGTCACAAAAGAAATGAGAAAATAATTTGATCTAAATGGAAATAAAAACACAAGATAACAAAATTTGTGATATTCAGGGCAAACATTGTGTACAAGGTAATTAACAGTGTTAAGTGTTTATATTGAAAAAGAAAGGATCGAAAAGTTTAAGTGGGAAAAAAAAGGCCCTTCACCCAAGGGTGGGAGTTGGTCACTAGAGGAAAAAGGTGTCAGGAATTCCAGGTCTATCAGATGGAGCCCATTCTAACCCTGTGCTTCTAGGCTACTTAGCCCTAGGAAGAGGCCCCTGAGGACATGAAGGAATTTGTCACCAAGGGGCAGTGGTTGGAAGTCACAGGTGGGCGGAGCTTCTGGGCTGGGCTGAGAATGGATCAGCTGGATGTCCCTTCATGGAAGTTTTCTCTTCCTTTGAACCATTGCCCAGGAAGAATTCCTATTTCCAGGTCTGAACCCCTGCACGCTTCAGCACTAGAGTAATTGCCAGAAGGTGGCAGTGTTGAGTTGAAGTTGGTCAGTCAGAGCTCAAACCCAGCTTGGGTGAGCACCTACTGTGTGCAAGCTATTGGTTTGGGCTGTGACTACCTTGCGGGCACGTGGCTGGATGGATATCACTGCTCCATTTTACAGAGAGAAAACTAAAGTCCAGGAAAGGAGAATGCAAATGCCTAATTCAATGCTTCGTCTGCACTGCTACTCTTGGCTCCAAGAAAATTTTTCAAATTCACATTTCTGCACACACAAAGCAAGCAGGGTTTGAGGCATTACCCTGAGTCCCATGTCCCTGACACTTGGCAGCTGCTCAGAGAACAAACTAGTGGAACTGAAGGATATGAGTTCTCAGCTAGGGATGCAGGGCATAAAACTCATGAACCTGAACTTCAAGTCCTTGTAGCAAATACATAAGGGTTACTGTTCACCAGGCACTGAACAAGTCCCTGGACCTCCCAAATAATGGAGATGCCACCTCTGTCCTCTATGGGACTCAACCAAGGCACTTAAATAATTATCTTCAGGAACAGGTGGGATAGAAACAGATGTCTGAATCAAGAACGAAGCAAAGTCAAATGACAAGAGCTTGGAGGGGTAGTGTTGCATGAGGAAGGACAGAGTGCCCAGGAAGAAAAACCAGCCAGGAGACAGAGACAGGGCAGGAGCCAAGGACAGATCGGGCAGGGAACAAGATGTGGTGGGACTCTGGGGGGTCCTCTGGGGAGGGGAGTAGGAAACAAGGCCAGGCAGCAAGGCTCCCCCTTCCTTCTTTCTCCACATAGCCTCCAGCCCCTTCCCCGCTTTCCAGACTGCCCAGGCTCTGGCAGGATAGATAAGAATGTTCTGTGGGAGAGAGCAACAGTGGGGCTTAACCTGGACCCTCAAACCTCTCAAAGCCAGATTGGTCTGCATGATCTTCAGCAGGTGGAGAAAAGCCTGACATTTCCATTTAAGGGGAGTTGGGGACAGGGAGCGTGAGGGATGAAAAATTCACTTAGGTGAATGCACTCCTCAGTTGGCCAGGCCAGTTGTTTATAAAAAAGGGACAGTCTCTGCGTTTTAGATGTTCAACCTTCCTGAAGTCTAAAAACAGAGAGGCCCGTATGGGAGCTGTCTCCTAGTGACAGATGGGTTGGCAGGGACAGGCTGAGGACATGTCCTGCCGGCAGCTGGAGGCAGATCGCTAATGGAACAACTAGGGGAGAAAGGCAGTAAAAATGTTAAATATTATTAAACATCCATGGGACCACGTGGTTTGAACCTGGCTCAGACCCACCAGTCCAGTCTTTCCCCAGATTTCAGGCCTGCAGGTACCTGCAACGGCCCTGAGGAAACTTCCAGAAGAGCTTCCTGCTAGTGCAGAGGAGTTAAAGGTACCGCATTGTTTTGGGGCAGGGGGTGGTGGCCCAGGGTTCTGGTCTCGTGTGCTGGGAGGTTCGAGATAGAGCATGGAAGGAGCGGAGGCTCTGGAGTCAGACGGACTCTTAAAAGCCGGTAGAATCATTGTGTTTGACATCTCCAAGATTCTGGTATCTGCCGCTTTTGAGGTTTACACAAGCTCAAGGGCAACTTGCCCAAGCAACAAAGGAAAAATAAGAAGAAACTAAAAAAAAAAGGTGGGGGGGACCCAAAAGACCAGTTGTCCCTCACTGGTTTACCAACATCTGTTGCAGGAGAGACGAACTCAGCTGGTTTATAAATTACTGTCTATTCGCATTTGTGCAGCCCATTTTTAACAGCTCAAGATCAACTCCAGAGTGCCTAACCACACAGCAGACCATGCTCAGTTTCCTGGGTAACGAGAGTAACAACAAAAACAAATTTGTGTGACCTCGGGCAGACCATGGGGTCCCTCTACCTCCCATCTGTAGAATGGGCAAAATCGTAATTCTGCTCATGGGGTTTTATGGGGACTGAATGAGATCATATTTGCAAAACACCTGTTCCTGGCAGCCCCCCAATAAACCCTCGCTACCATTAGAATTATCCCCAACTTCTTCATTCCCTGCATCAGCATCACCAGCCGCCCCAGAGCTGTCCCTTTTGAGCTCCCAGGCAAAGATGTCACCTGAGCCCACCTGTTTGCTAGGAGCATACCCTGCCTGCTGATGGGGAGAGTGGAAATGTTCATTCTGGCTCCAGGGGGTGCCTGAGACCCAGCATATCCTCAGGGTCACTGCTGACTGCGGCCAGAGGCATCATCTCCGTGTGCAATCTCCAGGGGACTCAAGGGAGAACAGTCAGGGGAGAAGAGGGGTGTGAAGGGGGCTGACCCGTTGAGCACCAGTGGATGCATAACCTCATTTGAGGGTTGAGGCTAGAGGCTCACCAAGACACTGACACCCCCACTGGCTCTGTGTCTGAAGCCCACAGGGACCTTTCACCAAAATGCGTATCCGTTACCCCCATCATGGGCTTTGTGAGTCAGCTCCTGTAGGGGTAGGACCCAAGAACCTGTATCTCATCACGCTGCCCAGGTGGCTTTCATGTAGCCAATCCTTAGACTAAAGTCACAGTGCTAATCAATGGCAGACACATGACATCAGATGCTGCCCCTCCCCCACCGCATCCCCGCCAGCACACAGCATCCCACCCAGAGCAAGGACGTGCATGGCGAGAGGGCTTGTATGGAGGAGACATGGTGGGCAGCACGGGCAGCCTCCAGCCTCAGCACAGGGCAAATGCCCAACTGGCAAACACTTGCTTTGCTCAGATACCTCACAACACTTCTTTTTCCTCCCTCTCCCTTCCCTCCACTCCCCCTCCATCCCCCTCCATCCCTCAGACTGAGGCCAGGCTCTGCCAAGGCAGGCAAGTCCCATCCCCCACGACCCACCGTGGTCCTCCCTTGTCTGAGCTCACTACACACGGTCAATTCCACCTGTGACACACTGTCTCTCCTGCAAATGTGTCCTTCAACTGCTCCCCCATCTTCCCTTTTCCAGTTTCTGCCAGATTTATTTCGGAAATGTTTCCATTTACCACCTTAGACCTTCTGATGAAAACCACTTCTCCCAGAGCACCAAATAAAGCATGGGTGTCAAACGAATGACTCTCTAGTTCAATCCCGTAGCTTTGCTGTTTGCTTGAGTTACGAAGACAACAAGGAGACACAATGCTACGGATCCTAGAGTCTCTTCCATCTAAGGAGGCGGGTCCTGTGAGCAGGAAGACCTCTGTGTTCAGGGAGGTCTGGATGGAGAAAGGAAGAGGGAGATGTGGGCACCCCAAGAGGCCCTCTAGGCTGTGGACAGTGAAGGGGACAGATGGGAGAGAGAGAGGAGAGGTAGCAAATGGGAAAGAGCAAAGATATGACCCTCCCCAGGACCTAGTTACCCTTTCTGCTGTGCCATCCCAAATCCATACAGTGCCTGGCCAAAGTGGAGTTTTTATGGAAATCAGTGAAGAGGTCAAGGCTTTTGTTGGGTAAATAGGAAGTAAAGCAGATGTGCAGGAGATGGGGGCAGAAGGGACAGAAGGAGACATTAGAGCCCTCCTGCCTTGTCCTTTACAAGCCTTCCCCCGCCCCCCCCAAAAAAGAACAGAAGAATGGGGGAGAGGGGCCGTGTTCTCTCAGGGAGCAACAAACTGGAGGAAAGGTGGCTGGCAGCCACAGGTTTTCCCCAGGGCAGGAAGGACCCCCCCCCAGGTCCTTAGGGCTCCCCACGCTCCTTCTCTACTCTACTTTGACGCCATTGCATCAGGAGTGGCGTCAGCTTGTGGCTCAGGCTAGGGACCTAACAACAGTTTATACGTTTTTCTGTGGAAAATGCAAACAAAGTTCCAAAGAGCCAATACAAAAATCTCTTAAAACCCAGTCTGTACCTGCCCTTGAAGGGCTGTGGGTGCAAAGCAGGGAAGCCTGACTGGTGCGATGAGGTCCCCCGGGCAGACCAGCTTCGGGAGCTGCCCAGAGCTGAGCCCCCTGCTTGTCGTGGCCTCGTGCCCCCCCCCCCGCCCCCCGGCTCCGGCAGCTGTTCACGTGCAGGCTTCCTGCCTGTGAGCTGGAGGGGCTCCCCGAGTGTCGGGGCTGCTGTGCAGCTGTTTGGGGTCACCCCAGGGCACCCTGGGAACGTGTTCCCCTGTGAACTCGGTAGGATGTGTATCTTTGCCTCGAGACAACAGTTTCTCTTTTGTCAACACATCTGAGCAACAGCAGTTGCTGTATTCTGTCCCTCCCTCTGCATCCACCGATGGAAACTGAAAGGGGCTCGGCCCCCAGCCCAGGAGTGGCGACGCTCCCTTTGCAACGTTCAGTGAGTCTTTAAACATCACAGAGTCCAAACCGAAGCCTCTAGAAGGTCCTGTTTCAGTTCCTGATATTTTGGATTATTGGCCTCTCGAAGGCCCCAGCTTCCTTTCCTGCACTTTCCCCTCCATCAGGGGAACATTGTCACTGCCTAGGGCCCAGCCTGCAGCCACTCGTCATGACTTACACATTCATTAAACACCTACTAGGGACACAGACCTCTAGGCACATCAGCTCATCCCCATGTTTCCTTCGACCCAAGGGGGGGGGAACTGTGCTCGTTAAATATTTACAGTGTGTCACGTGCTGTGCCATTCTTGTTGACGCGTGTGACCCACCCCCCTCTATTCCTTACAAAAAACAAAAACACAAACAACCCACACCGCAGGTATCGGTCAGTTCATTGTACAGACAAACAGAACCCAGGCGCTAAGAGGTTAAAGAACTTAACCAAATAAAGAGGAAGAGTGGCAGCTTGATCCCAGGTCAGTCTGATCCTCAAACCTGAGCTCTCGCCGTGGAGCGTGGCCCAGAAAGATGGTTCATCCACATGGGAAAAAAAACGTGCACGGACAAGTCGGGCTCCTGGGTCAGCAGGTGGGTCCAGGCTGAGCTCCGAGCAACGTGCTATGACAGGTGCTGATGGCGGCTCAGGAAGGAGCAAGGGGAGGAGTGGAAAATGTCCTAGGGATCCTGGCACGGGGGGGCCGGGGCTGGGGGGGGCAGTGGCAATGCCAGGCGTGTGGAGCTCTGCATCCCAGTCCGTGGCAGCTCATGACCTCGGGATGGCGGCAGCTGGACAGCAGGAGGAGACCCCAGAGCTAGGGCTGCCGTGCCTCCGCAGGAAATGCCGAGGGAGGGCTTGCACGTGCAGTACCCTTCTCGAGGATGGAGAAAATGGATAGGACCCCAACACGCGCCGAGGAGAAACCTCATGCAAAGTGACCTTTATGTCAACCTGGAGAGAGGTCTCGAGGGCTCTATCTTTTATCATTGGCTTGGCTTAGGGGATATTTAAGAGCTCAGGTTTTACATTTATTTTTTGGTTTTTTGCCGCCTTGAGGCATAAATGTTTTTCCGTGTTGCTACATACTCAGTATAATTATCATCTTAACGGCTGCATAGTTCAAATTCCCGAAGTGGACGGCCCTATCTCTCTCATGCCTCCAAGGGGAACCTGGAAATCTAAACTAAGAAAATAATTTCCTAAAATGAAGAAAATAATACATGAGGATGTTTATTGCAAAATTATTTATAGTAGCAAAAAAAAAAAAAAATCCCAAACTGGGAACAATGGTAGTGTCCTGCCATGAGAAGGTGGTTTAGTACATCGGAACTCAATGCAATTATGCAACCATTAAAATGATCATTACACGGACTATGTCACAACACCGAAAAAGCACATTTGCGCCTAATGGGAGAAAAAGCACAATAAAATTGTATCCGTGTGTGTCTACAATGATGTAAGACCGAGTGTGTCCGGGGGGGAGAAGGTTACAACAGACATGACAACTTCTATCAGGGTAGTTGGATGCCTAGGGATTCGTTTTTAGAAAATGTATTTGAATGCTGACATATCATCTTAACAATAAATAAAAGGCGAGTTAAAAAAGAAAAGTGTACTATCGAGACATATTGCTAAGAGTGCAAACAAACTCTCCTTCCTGGAGGGTTGGAAAGTGGACACTTGTGCTTCTCTCTTCGGGCTCCTTCTCTGCAGGGGGAGGGCTGAGCCCCAGTCGGAGCCAGACTCAGCTCTCAGACCCAGTGAATGTTCTCCTGCCCAGCCAGAGAGCAGGCACCAGTGGGAATAGGGTTCAAGGGAAGAAGGCTGCAGGTCATCTCATGGCATCTGTCTCCATCTCTCCAGATGTGTTCCAAAGTACAAAGCCGCAGGCTGTCTCCTGGTAACGGGACCGGATTGTAACAGTGTTGTCGGCTTCCTTGAGCTACTGCCCCACTGTCTTGGCGGGCAAGACGGGCAGAGCACCACAGTGGTCCCGACCTCCCTTGCCCCTTAGGGTTCCTGCTGGCTCAGAGGCCTCCCGGAGGAGGGGGGCGCATGCAGATAGAGGTGGGGCCACCTCAAAGGCCTGGCCCTATTGGGCAGCCTACCCTCCCCTTGGGGATTCTCCCTATTCCTGGAGGCCTTCCGCCCAGAATGGAGAGCAGCAGCTGGCCAGGCAGGGCTCTGTTCATGCAGACATGGGACCGACGGGTCCCGGATCCAGAATTGCCCACTAGCTGTTCTCCTCGACTGCCCTCCTGAAAATGGGGGGCACTTGAGTCCTGGGGGCACTTCTAGAGTGCTGGACAAAGGAGGGGCTCTGGGTTTACAGGGGCCAAGGAACAGGTGCCTCCGGCCATCTGCAGTCTTTGCCACCTGAGAACTGGTGTCTGGGTCTAGACATTCGCTTCGGTTCCCCCTGACCCTGGGTTGCCTGCTGGCCGCACTTTCCTCTGACATCTGGCTTCAGGCAGAAAGAGAGAGGAGGGTGACCGCTCTCCTAGCTGGAGCTCTGGATGCAGGGACATTCAGGGGTTGGAAGGACATCGACATCTCTGTTTTGACGCCCTGGGCAGGTGGGCCACCACCACATAAAGCCGGATGCCTCCTGCGAGGCACTCCGGCCAGCTCGCTCTGAGATGCCTCCAGGGGCGAGCAGCTTGCTCTCTGAATGAGCGTGCTCTGGCTTCCAAAAGTGGTGTCTTTTTAGGGATTTTAACCTGTTCCCATTTCTCCAATTACTCCTCCTCCTGCCAGCAAATAAATAAAAAGGGCGATGTTCTCTTGAGTCCTTCTTCAGGGGGAACACACCCTTAGCTGACTTCCTGAAGGTAGGGTTTGGGGTCCCTCCAGCAGCCTGGTGGCTATCCAGGGACACTGCCCCACCCTCGAGCCCCCAGTGTGAGGGCAGAGGGGCAAAGCCACAGCCTCTCTCTGGAAGCTCTTCCTTGATGAAGGCTGCCTGAGATCCTCTACAGACCAGTCTAGCATCTTCCACATCCCCTCCTCTCATCCAGTCGTCATAAAAACCCTCCAAGGTAGCCATGGCTGCTCCCATTAGGTCCATTGATCAGGTGGGGAAAACCAAAGTCTTCCACAAACAGCAAACCCCGGTTCAGGACTTTGAACAACAAGCTTGTCTGCCTGGAGATTTGCGGGCGGAGTCCCGGGGGTCTGCTCAAGATCCTGGTAGTCAAAGGGGCCTGCGGCTTCCTCAGGGGCTGTGGTTGGGCCCGAGCTGGGCCTGGCCTGGCCCTCTGTGCCTGGGTGAGTGCACCCCAGCTGTGAGACCCCAGCTGTGTGGAGTCATGCGGTGGCCTCCAGGTCCGGGCCGGCTGCTCGACACCGGCCGCCACGCTGCGGCGTATGGCGCTGGGAAGCCCTCCTGAGCCGCGGGGGGCGTCTTGTCCCTGTGGAGGCGGCAGCAGGCCCAAGGCCTGCGGAGGGTCGAAAATCCTGGGAACAGAGCCCCGGCCAGCCTAGCCAGCACCTCGTTAGGAGGCCCAAAGTTGGGGGGGGCATTTCAGGAACAATGTTGTTTATTTTTCTATTTTTAAACAAGCCGGAGGTCTCTGGGGGCACAAATGGAGTTATCAGAAAAGACATGAGTGAAATAAAGCCTCCAGCCAACGGGCTGAGAAGGGCCCTTGGGAGCAGGACTCTTGAAAAGCTGAGATGGGGTTTGTTTATCTTAGACTCTGTGACACAGGCCTGGGACCCGGGTGCTGGACAAACATGTCCCCAAGCCCGCCACAGCCTGTTCCCTTGGGTGCCGCCTGGGAACTCGGGTGCAAGCCACACTTTGAAAATGGGCCCATCAGTGTCCTGTGCAGCAGGGTGGAAGGATGTTCCCCCTCTGGAAGGAAATCTGGATTCGCTTCTCACCTCGGTGTGGTGAGCAGTGTTCCCAGGGGCAGAGAGCACAGTGGGGCGAGCGCCCGCATGGCACCCAGTCCCAGCCCTCGCCCTGCCACCGGCTGGGCCTGCTGCCAGACGGCTCCACCACCTCCCCGAGTTTCTGTCCCTCACCAGCAGCGGGGCTGGCCACCCTGCCTCGACTCCCAGGTGCCGGTCACAGGGACAGGCAGTGAGATAATGTGTCTTTCACCAAGGGAGGGCTGGAGCGCGCATCTCACTGGATCCCAAGATGGCCCTGAGAAGGGGACTTGTCGTTCCCATCTGAAAGGTTAGGAAGCCAAGGCTCTGAGGGTTTGGGTGACTTGCTGAAGCCTTCAGACCCAGGCCTGCCTGCTCTGCGATGCCAAGCCTCTCAATTCTCTCAAGGGTTACACATCTGCTCTTGGGAGGTCAGGGAGAAATCATGAATCATGGCCAGAGCCAATTAATGGCCCAAGAGGCTTTGGCTGCATGAGAAATACCTTGGAGAAGTGAAAAGCATGGCAAGAGGCAAGGGGAGCAAGACTTGGGGACAACAGTCCTGGTTGGATGTGTGTCTGACCTGAGGACCAAAGCAGGAGCTTCTTCCCAGGGTCAGTGAGATGTGACACATGACGGGGCAGGGGGCTGCTTGCGATCTGCACAGGAAACAGAACACCTCCCCTGGACTGCCCCCGGGGATGAGGGGTTGAACAAAACTCATCAGATGAGCAGTGGGGAGTGCTAGCCCTGACCCCATCCAGGGGCAGCGAATGGAGGGCAGCTCTGCAGCACCTGCCATCAGGACACACTGGGGGCGGGGCTCCCCGTGGCCACACCCCCACGGGTCCCCCCCCCCCCCCCCCCCCCCCCCCCCCCCCCCCCCCCGCCCCCAGCACACACACCAGGCCCCAGTTTAGCGCTGCATCATCTACGCCTTGCCCTGGAGTCCACATGGAAACCTGAGGCCAAAGCTGACCCAAGGCCAGTCAGTCAGCAGAGGGAAAAGCCCCAAGTGGAGCCCAGCACCTTTCCCCATCTTCCAGGCTTTCCTAACCACTTGTGCGCGAGGCCTGATCACACCCATCTGGAAGATAAAGGACACTGAGGCCCCAAGGTGAGCAAGGAGATGTGCTCAAGGCCACCGGTGTCAGCCCCGCGACCCAAGCTGGGGGCCAGAGCAGGCTTTCTCTTGCTGACTGCTCACCCGCCGCAGAGCTGGCTTCCCACATCATGGAGCTTTTTCTGAAACCAGCCACTTCTTAATTCTTTGGCTGAATGTCTAAATACGGATTTTTGCCAATTCTGAGCCCTGCTAACTGATGAAGTTGTCAGAAAAAGATCTAATGATGCTTGAAAATGCAGGGAGAGAGCCAGCTGCCAAATTGCCCTCCCAGCTCTGACTCTGCCTCCCGGAGTCGGGACCCTCCCCCGGGGAGGAGGGGGGAGTCAGCGATGGGGTGGACGGGGGAGACCTCGGCCCTTCATCAGCTGTGTGACTGGGGTTGCTTAAACCCTTTGCTCCTCTGCCTCCCAGCTCTGAGTGAGGGTAAGAACTCCCTCCTCACCAGTTACCCTGAGGATTCAATGAGAGGATGTGTGCATGGCTTCCGGGCACAGTGCCTGGCACAGCACAGAGTCCAGGGCAGGCGGGGAGGGCGGGGCAGGGGGGGCCAGCTGGCCTGAGCTCTCCCTAGCGGACCACAGGAGCGGACCACAGTGGCCTGAGCCTGCAGCCCTGGGTCTTCTCTGGGGAGGCGCTGGGTCTCTGATCAGCACCCAGTATTTATCTTGGGAGGGGGTGCTTGGGATCCAGCTTCCTCCTCTCCTATGAGATGAAAGGCTCAGAGTGACCTCATGGCCTGGATGGTGGGGCCTCTGGGTGGGAGCTTGGGAGGCTGGGCTGGGGTGCTCGCAGGCCAGGGCTGCCCCTTTGTTCTCTCTTCTTGCTCAGTGGAGTATTTGTCCCGCTCTCGGAGTCTGGCAATGGGGGTGGGGCAGGGCTTGAGGACTTGAGATTCGGGCAATTCCCAGGCCTGCCACGAGAGCCTGAGACGCTGGGTTCTGGGAGGGGCCCCGAAGAAATGAGCTGGGACTCAGTACGGGCCTCCCCAGTATACGAAACACACAGTGTGATCTGTCTCCAAGGAGGGCTGGAGAGGGCATCGTAGCTAGTGATGGGAAAAGCCATTCCTCCCTCGGTCGCCCAAGGTCCAGGCCATCAGCTCCTTCCCATGTTTCTTCCTACTCCAGCCATGCACATGCCCAGACCATGCATGATGATCTGCTCGGGGACCCTGACTTCATCTGCCCCCAGAAGATGGAGAAGAAAGAACAGAAGTATTTTTGCAATTGTGTGGTCTTGGGTGGAGCTTTGAACTTCCCACAGACTCAGTTCCCTCATCTGTAGAATGGGACTGTACCTCTGTGCTTTATGGACCCACTGTGAGAATCACATGCAGGAGAACATGCAAAGGGGCTCATGACCATGAAGCACATGACTCTGGGCAGTAGATGTTTGGGGCTGGAAAGCAGAATTGCTATAACCATCCAATCCGCTTCCTTTGTTAGCAAGCCAGGGAGAATAGCTGAGCAGGAGGGAGGGCCCAGGGCAGTGGCCTAAATACAGCCTGGGGATTACCCCTGTGTCCAGCTGTCCTGGCCCGGGTGGTGGGTGATCAGACACCCCCTCTGGCATGCAGCCTTCCCTCTGTGCTCCTGTGCTCAGAGGACTGCTCTGAGGTCAAGGTTAGGAGCAGGCAGATGAGCTTCTCACCAGGGAGCCAACCTCAGCAGGAGCTTCCTTGGGAGGAGCTCAGACGGAGAGGCACGGCACAGAAATGGTCTAGTCTGAAGCAGGAGACCTGGGTTCCAGCCTTGGCTCCGCCTCCCCTGCGACCTCGCATGTGCTGTGTGAGGGCCTCGGTTTCTTCAGCTGTAAGGTCTGTCCATCCTTGGGAGGGGCCCTGAGCTGGTAGCCATGCAAAGGGCTGACAAAGTCGATCCAAAAAATGTACCAGGAAGACTCCCAGTGTCCAGGCACTGCCTTCCCACCCACCCCATCTCTTCTTGGCTGGACGGGCAGAGGCCAAGTCTCTCCAGGCCTGCCATCTGCCATGGAAAAGGGGCTCGGGACCCCTGCAGGCCTCTGGGCCCCCTTCCAGAGCCTTCTGAAAGATGGAGCAAGAGGGTCATTTATAGCAGCAGAGATTTCACTGGACGAATTACCTCCCCTTCCTTGACCCTCTGCTCTCTCAGCTGTCAATTCCGATAAAAACTCAGCTGGCCAAGGCTGCTGGGAGAGTTGACCTGCAGGCATTTCTGGGCGGATCCCCAGCCCTGGACCAGCCGCAGGACAGCTCTAGGGAGGTCCTTCCAGGGAGGGGTGCCTAGACGTGCCTGGCTACCCCAGCGGCCATTCAACAGCCTGAGAAGAGGGGAGGAGACCCTAACAGAGATGGCCGAGTGTCTTGGGCTGGGTCTCTCCAGGTAGCACTACACATCTCCCCCCACCCCAGTAGCCTGGATGTACCCATCTGGGATGCAGCACTTGGCATGGGGGTCAAGGATCTGAGCTCCGCCAAGCCCCCAGGGTTTGTGATTCTCCTGTTTGTTCTTTATGCAGAATTCCATCAGAAAGGAAGCCCCCGAGACCTCACTCAGTGCACAACGCACGGGAAATAATAGCTACTTCTAGGGTAAACAGCTGAGAACCGGATGTGAGAACCCTGCTCATCAGGCTGAGTCCACAAACGTGTCTCAGCTGTGGGAATGTCGCCTTGGTAATGAAATCAACTGGACAAGCAGCGTCGTTTGCCAGGGGTCCTGGAGAGGATGGGGCTCCCAGAGTTGCCTGGCTCAGCTGGAGGGTGAAGTGGGGACAGGAAGGAGTATCAGCCACCCAGGAGCTCTGAGGACACCAGCCCAGGGGAGCATTCGCGAGGCGGGGAGCCGGACGGTTCTGGGGGCAGCTGCTGCGGCGCGTGGCGTGTTCTGAGACAGCTACCGGGAGGGGAGGCTGTTTTCGTAATGCTTTACTGATCGTCGGGAATGCAGGTGTTATTCCTGGGTAAAGATGACGGGTTGAACACTTGCGTCTATTTTCGCTCGCTCTGACACCCACTACAACTCCAGGGAAAGGGAGTCTTTAGAGGCATCACCCACAGGAAAGCAGAGAGAACTCAGAGAACAGCAGTGCTCTGACACACACAGGAAGCCGCAACTGACCGGGCAGGCAGGAGAGAGCCCCACCCTGAGCGCACAGTGAGAGAAGCTGGTTAGCAGCCTTTCCTACATCCCAGGGTCCTTGAAAGGTTCTGGAACTGGAAGCACCTGGAAGCACTGGAAATACACAGAGGTCGGAAAAGGACTCATTAAAAGTGTGTTGAAAGCTTTGGAGTTCTGGTCCCCTCCTCTGGGCGCTCGGTGGCTGGTCCTCCCCAGCTCCTGTACCAGACTGGAAAGTTGTACACTGGAGAGTCTAAGAGGGACTTTCTGCGTGGTGGAGGGGGGGGGCGAAGTGGGGGGATCAGTCACGTTGAAAACTGGGGATTAAATAAATAGATAAGCAGAAGTCTGAGACCCCAGCAGCCCTCCTTTCAGAACTTTCCTGCCCTCCTCTCTCGGGAGACCTCAAGAAACGGTCCCCCTGCACTGCTCTGCCTCTGGGGGCACTCCCAGTTGAAAGCTTACCCAGGGACTCCAGCTTTGATACAGCCCGCTAGCAACCAACCCCTACTCTCCACTACAAGCCCACGGTTACCAGATAGCCAGGGAAGACTTCTGACAAAGATGATGGAGACCCAAGCAAGCTGGGGGTGTGGAGGGGTGGTGAGGCACCAGAGAGAAAAGATCAGATAAGACATTGCATCCAGGAAAAAGAGAACACTATTTTAAAATGGGGGTGGGGAAGGGGGAAGGAGCCTTTGGAAATTAAAAGCATAAGGGCAGAAGTGAAAAACTAAATTAAGGTTGTAGATAAAGTTGAGAAAATCTCCCAGAAAGAGGAACAAAGAGATGAAGATGAAAAATGAGAGAGGAGATAAAAAGTAAAGGGCGATCCCTGATGTACAACAGCAGGATATTAGAGTTCCAGAAGGAGAGAACAAAGAAAACACAAGGGGGAGAGTTATCAAAGAAAACAATCCATGGAAACATCCTAGTCCTGAATGACAGTTTCCAGACCAAGCGAGTCCTCTGTGTGCCCGGTACATGGGGAGAAGGACCCACATCACCTCGCATCAGTGGGGATTTCAGAATCCCAAGGCCAAAGAGAAGAGCCTGCAAGTTCCCAGAAAGAAAAAAATCGAGTTACAAAACAAGGTCGGAAAACAGAAAGGCTTTGGACTTCTCAGTAACAACAGCGAAAGTTAAAATGCACCTGATGCTGCTTTCCTAACGCCAGGGAAAATGACAACCAGCTGAGAGGTCAGTTCCACGTAAACTTTCCATCACGTGCGAGGGGAGGGTAAAGACATTATCAGCCACGTAAGGTGGCAAGGTGGAAGGTGGCAAGACATTTACCTCTGCGAGCCCTTTATCAGGAGGCTACTAAAGGCTGCACCACCAACACAAGGGGTTATGCGGAGAGAGGAAGACGGGGAAGGAAGATCCAAGGGAGAAGTGATCAGAGTCCAGGACAACAAGGACCAGGCTCAGGGGGCCACCGGGCCCTGTCTAGAGCAGCTCCGAAGGCTCCAAGAGAAATTTCTTCGAGAAAGTGGAAGGTGCAGGAAGTGTCTCTGCTCTGAAAGCCTTTAATTAGAGGAGATTTTTAGGTGATCGGCAGAGTTTTGGTGCCAGCTTAATGATAAGACAGAAAATTAAGCAAAAACAGGGATTACACCCAGGAAAGACGACAACAGAAAACGCGCAGAGAAAAGTAACCGTAGTCTATTTCCTGGCTCAGCTCCGAGTAGCATATGTAATTATTATCACGTAAACATCGAATACCGATCTAATCTAAATACTTACATAGCTACATTGGGGGTGACTTGTGGGATGGGAGTCAAGTGGGGAGTCACGTAGGGGAGGGAAGAGCTAAACCTCTTCTCTAGGGGGAGGTCAAAGGCTGAGCTATTAAGAAGGGGCCATAAAGAGTACTCTCCAGAGATATGAAGGCAAGAACCAAGAACCAGCTAAGAGCCTCAAATGGTTTCTTTCCAGAGAAGGGAATTGAGGGTGACCCCCCAGAGGGCAACTTGACTCTTGGCATGCATAAATAATTTTGATTTAAAAACTAAAAAAAAAAAATCTTAAATTAAAAAAAAAAAATGTTCCCCTCCCTGCCTCTGCTACGCTGGTCATTTCTTGAAAGCCTGAATAAGCATGAGGACTCCTGATTTGCCGAAAGCCTTGGGAAGGGGTTCTTTGCCAGCTAGTCTAAGGAGCCAGGCCCAGCCTATCAGCAGGCATCGGAAAGGTTCAGAAAACCTGGGGACAGCCAGAAACCAAGGATGTGGAGCTGAAACCTTGGAACCACACCCACAGAGCCTCCTGATACCACAAGCAGGTAAACCTCTCTGTGCTTGCGGAGTTGATGCTGGGGGGGAAATGTAGTGGAGGCCAGACTGTGCACAGACCACCTGCCCTCAGGAACCCCAGAGTGGGAACTGGGGAGAGGCCAGAGCAGTGCTGTTCGAGCCTCCATCCCAAAGGCTGAGACCTTGGGAACTGCCCAGATCCTACCACCCACCATCCTGGGCCCGGAAACCAGAAACCCAGGTCACACTGCGCCACTTCTCATCCAAGTTTACAGAAAGCAAGATCATTATTTACAAGAACAGAAACATTGTTTTTAAATACACCAAAGAAAGCCGCAAAGAGAAAACAGAAATTTCTGAGTGAGAAGGGACCACTGTGTCCCTGTCATCTGGTTTTTCCCACTGTCCTCTGCCGCCCAGGCCATTCTCCTTCCTTGCTCTCTGCCGACCAACAGACCCTTCCCAATATTAACCAACCCATTTTTCCACCAGTGAATCCAAGTTAAGAAAACAGGACTCTCTTCCCAGACCACTCAAACCCCTGAGCCAACTTATAGCCGTACCGGGTGCTCCCTGGGGCCCAATTCTCACAGCCTTTTCCAGAGACGTGTTCTGGGCAGTGTGAGTCATGCAGCTCCCATCATTGGGCCGGTAGAGGACACAACAGGGACGCTCAGAACCCCATCCCCCAGGAAGCCTCTCCTCACTCATTTCGGGAAGCAATCTTCCCCCTTTGACCAAGATTGGAAAGACATGGAGGGAAATTTAGTCCCAGATCTAAATGCCCCAAAGCTGGTCTCAGGACCGGGGACGACCCGTGACAACATGCTTGATAGACTGGTAGTGAAAGTAGAAAAATGACAAGAAGAGATGTATATGGAAAGAGCCATTCTTGTGCCTAGGATTAGCTCCTTCTTATATTTTTGCTCTGAAATGAACATTTTTAAAAAATGAAATGGTGGTGATTGTGGATCACATCGTTTTTAAATGTCCTTACTTGGCAAAATTAGGAAAGTTGGCATCTCTAGCTAGTTCTTCCTCAAAAAAAGAAAAAAAAATTTATTTTGGA
Source organism: Mellivora capensis (assembly GCA_004024625.1). NCBI lineage: Eukaryota > Metazoa > Chordata > Mammalia > Carnivora > Mustelidae > Mellivora > Mellivora capensis. Next base: position 14,483 of record PISX010018290.1, on the reverse strand, counting down.
AATTTTATTGGACTATGAAAAGTCCGAAGTCTGAGACATACCGTGATCGCCAACACAAAAGAGAGTAAGAACGTGTCACAGGGCCAGAACCACCGGCTCGGGCAGTGAAGAAGGCACCAGGCACAGGGTCAGTTTCTTGTTCATACCTAGGCATGCACTAGAACATCCCAGCTAAATGCTTGTCGGCCCGTTTCGCGCCCGGCAGTGATAGGGAGCTTGTGCTCATGGCACTCTTCCTCGTAGTGTTGAGAAACTTGCATCCTTGGACCCAGGGCCACACCTGGGAGGACCTAGAACCAGGCCTCACACCTGCTCGGCTCCCCTCCCACTCCGTCTTCTCTGCCTGGTGTCTATTTGCTTCCTTCCACTCTGATTCATGATTCATTCCTCTTGTGACGTGGCTTGCCTAAGATTGTATGGCCAGCAAGGGGAGTTCGAACCCAGCCCTTCTGCTCCTGGCCCCAGGTCCTGTCCCTTCGTTCTCTAGATGTGGCAGTGGCTTAGAGTCCTAAATTCATGAGATGGTTCTGGTTGTTCAGAACCAGTTAGAAAAGGAACAAAGAAGCCAAAATAGGAACGGGGGTGGGGGGGGGGGAGGGGAAAGCAACATACAAAAAAGTCAACGTGATCCCAATAAACCTTTAATAAACACTTATGTATCTGCTTAGAGAAAATTAAGGAGGGAAATAAGGCAAATTGATCGTGATGATCATTCCTTGAGGTGGGCTTCCTGACAGTTTTTAATTGTATTTTTGCTTTTCTGTGTTTTCCTACAGTGATCTGGTTTCTACTCATGCAACAGAGTAAAATAAAGGCCACTTAGAAGGGTGAAATAAGTAAAATTAAAAGTAGTCTTGTCCCAATACCCTGTCTCCATTCCCAGCCGCTGTCCATCTTGGGGGTCCAGGGCTGCAGAGGTGACCCGGGCTGGTGCTCCCTGCCCGCACCCCCGCTCCCCGCCCTCCTGCCACCCCGGGTGCAGAGGACTACAGTTTAGCCCTGCACATGCTGATACACGGCACGGGATGAACACGCTGTCTTACCGACAGGGATTCAGGCTTAGAGGGAGAGGTCCCAGGTGGAGTGATGGAGCTGGGCCCTGACCCAGCCCTCTGGGTCTAGGCCTTGCTCCTTGGGAGCTCAGAACAGAGACCCCAGGCCCGACCAGGGTGTTCTGGGGCTATGCACGGTGCTGGCCCCTGTGTCCCCCAGCACCCTCCACGTCAGCCTTCCAGAGCGGGTCTTTGCCAGGCGTTCCCCTTGAGCCCCCAGGGCACTTTGCCAACCCAGGCACATCGTCAGCACCGAGCCAAGCCCTGATCAGAGGTGGAGGCCCTGGTTAGAAGCGGGTCAGAGTCGATACAAGCTCTGTAGTCACCGGGCCTGAGCAAGGTGCTTCCCTCTCTGGGTTTCAGTTCTCTGATGGGTAAAACCAGGGCAGAGAGCATTTGGCAGTGATTAGGCTGGGTGGCCTCTGGGTCTCTCTCCAGGCTTCACATTCAGATATTCTGGGACCGCCCAGTGACCCTGTCCCCGACCTGGAGAACAGAGGGCAGAAGCTTCCCATTCAGGCTGCCCCTCAACCCCAGCCCCTGCGGGCACAGTCTAGTCCTGAGTGACCCACCCCCCACCCCCTGCCGAGGCAGCACGTGTGTGGGGGGTGGGGAGGTGGATGTGTGCCTGTGTGGGTGAGGATGTGTGTGAGAATAGGGGGTACCAGGAGGACAAGCTCCCCATTTTGTGTCTGGCACTGGCAGATTCTCCAATTACACCTTTTTGAGTATTGGGCTCCTTTCCTCTCAGAGACCCCAGCTCTCTGCTGCCCCGTCCCCCTTCCCCTCAACATCCTTTCCTATTCCTTTGTCTTCTCTGTTCCTGCCTCCATCTCAAGTACCTAGCTCTGTGCTCTTTCTCTATCTCTGCCCAGAACAAGGTCTGTCACTTCAGAGAGGCCGCATAGCCCTCGTTGAATGCGTGCTCCTTCCACCTGTGCGATCTCTCCCACTGCCCACCCCACCTGAGCCCCAAGCCCTCTTCCAAGAGGTGTTCACAGCTCTCAGGCCCATCTTGTTCCAGACAGAAGTGAGGATGGCCTCTCATTGCACAATGACAAATTCAAACCATTATTCCTCTGAGATCAGAATGAAACGTCAGGCTTCCTGATGTGATTAGTTAACCTGACATCGTCCTTCTGAGTGCTGGACACATTCTAATTACAAATCTTAGATGTGATTAAGGAGCCCTTTTATGGTGCACCTTCGGGCTCTTCTAGGTGCTTCGGGGGAAGGGCAGGGCCTTTTCACATCAGGAACCAAAAATTTAAGATGGTACTTAAAGTTGGGGGTGGGGGGCATTAACAGCTTGTGTCAGCACAGCCTGTAGAGTTCAGGGACCTTGGGGAGCCTTGGGGAGCAGAGGGAGACAACTCCCAGCATTCCCCCCATTCCATTTCCACCCATTCCACCCATTTCACAGGTGGGGAGACTGAGATTCGGGTTTGGACAAGGACTCTGCTCTGGCAAGGGCAGGGTGGGTGTATGTAAACTGGGTATAAGGGTTATGAGATTTGGCCCAGGAAAGTGGGGAAATCCAGAAGAAGATAGGAATATTTGGCCCACTTCTCTCATCTATCAGGCTCCAGATCAGGGAGGATTGGCTCAACTGAGGGGGAGAGGCAGAGAGGGACAAGGACAGAAATGCATGTGTCCTTCTTTCCTATAGTCACACCTGGAGATGGAAGGAGGCAGCTTGGGACAACAGTCACTGGGCTCCAAGTCCTGCTCCTGGCTTCTCAGGGAAGAAACTGAGAAGGTTCTCAGTCCTTCTAGAAAAACCCTAGTTCACTGAAGCAGCCTGAGCAGAAAAGGGCTGAGGAGGGGGCTGGGTGATGGACTGGCGTGACACCCTGGCTTCCCCAAGGCCCAAATTGTTCTGCAGGGGATCCCGACCTTCCCACTTATCCTGCTTGCAGCATAACCAGAGAGAGCTGGCCGGTGCAGGGTCCTCTGGGTGGGAGGGTCGAGTAAAGGGTCAGCAGGAAGCTGACGGAGAGGGGCCCTAAGATGAGGCTCAAGAGGGAATCACAGACAGGCCCTGGAACCTCAGCAAGACCCACCCCCTTCCCCAATGAGACCTGGAGCAAGTGGCATTGTCTTCATGCACTTCGGCCCCTCACCTGAGAAATGGTGACAGTCGTCACACCTGTCCTGCCTCCGGGACTGATGCAAGGATAGAGTGAGGCCAGATGCATGTGAGAAGTGCTGGGAAACCATGCCCTGCATGGTGGTCCACAAGCCCCTCTGGAGAGCTTGCCACCAGACGCCCCCAGGGCCACAATGCCCGCCCCTCCCCCAGGGTCCTCCACCCCTCCGTGGACCCCAGTGGCACGTCCAGCCCCTCCCCTATGCTGCACTCACCCTCAGGGCTGGCAGGGAGCTGACCTGGTCTGTGGTCAGTGTTGCTTCCTTGTAGTACTTTCCAGGGGGACAGAGCTTCAGGAAGGTGTCATGGATGCTAAAAAGAGAGGCAGAGTGAGCTGGGGACAGAGGACCACGTGCCCCTCTCCTGCAGGCCTATCTGAAGGAAGGGGACTTACGATTGAGTGACATAGTAAAGGCAGTTAGACATCAGTCCACACTTCTAGAAACATCCTTCAGGATCCAGTGTGCCCGGCCCACGTTGGGGTGGCGGGGGGAGGGGGGGAGGGGTGTGCACAGATGAGCCGAGCGTGAGGAAAGGTACATGAGTGTGCTCTGTAGCACAGAATACACAAGTGTTAGTTCTAGAATGTCAGAGCTGGAAGGGACATCTCTGGTCACACACTCCAGTCCCTCACTTACAGATGGAGAAGCCAGCAGGGCCTTCGGGAAGCCAGCTTGTCACTCAGGCCAGCTGCCCAGCCCTGCCCTTGTCCAGGAGAAAAGAGACCTCACGGTGGATGTGGCTGAGCCCAGATTAGAGCCCAGCCGACAGGCAGGCAGCTGGGGACCACACAGCCGCCCTAGCCTGCAGGTGGTCTCCAGAGACCTCAGGACTAAGCCTCCCGCCTCATCTCCCTGCGATCAGTGTTCCTGCTGTAGGCCCACACCGGCCTGGAGGCTTTGCTTGCGAGGGACAGGCAGAGGGAGAGGTGGCTACGTGGCCCGATGGGAGGAGAGTGCAGGACCGCCAGCCAAGAGAGCAAGAGCCCGCATCGTCCCGCCCTTCTGCCCTCCCCTGTCGCGGCTCCTGGGTCATTTAGGACTGGTGACCGAGACAGCCAGTAGAGAGGAGACATGGTGGCCCGAACCCCAGACCCTGTGGTGCCGCAGCAGAGCTGTGTGACCTTCATTCCTGAGCCTGGGTTTCATCATCCGGAAAATGGGCAATAACAAGGGCTATGGTAGGGATTTGACGCAACGGGGCTGCAGGGCCTTCCTGTGACTGTGTGCATGTGTGTGTGACTGTGCATGTGAGTGAGTGTGCATGTGTGTGATTGTGTGTGTGCGAGTGTGACTGTGCGTGTGAGCGGGTGTGCATGTGAGTGTGTGACTGTGCATGTGTGTGAGTGTGCATGTTGGGGGGGTAACCACAGGCTGGTGAAAAACAGTCTCTAGAGCCAGACAAACCTAGTTCAAGTACTGCATCTGCCACCTGGTAGCTCTGAAACCTTGAGCAGGGTTCTGATCCCCCCAGCCCGGGCCTCTAATCTCCCTTCACAAACACGAGACGAGGCGTAGAAACGTCAGCACGGTGCCTGCCTCTCCCGATCCCTGAGCCTCTCTATGTCCCTGTCTGGGTTCCTATCCTGCTGCTCAGGCACCTAGACCTTGATGGGGGTGGGGGGGCATCCTCTAACCAGACCTGGGTCCCTGGGCCCACCCTCTCTTCTTCCCCTCATGTCCTTCACACTCCAAGCTCACCCTCTCCCCTCACCTCCTTTCCTGCTCTTCTCCCCACCATCCAACATCTCATCCCAGCTCAGTGCCAGGAGGCAAGCCCCCGGCCAAGCTAATTCATACTCGGGGTTGAGTGACTAACAGCCCCTCGCTGTCGCTGGAGCGGTGTTGGTGTTGGAGCCCAGACGAATCTCTGACTGGTGGAAGTTAGGGACAGGCGACTCAGAGAAGAATTCAGAGGGTGATTTTACAAGTGGAGATTTGGAGATAGAGAGGGAGCCCCCCCCCCCCCGCCCCCGGCCAGGGCCCTGATCATGGTACGTGGAGGCCCAATGCCAGGAGAGCTCAGAGCCATGATCTGTTCCCACTCTAGCCTCTCATGCTTTCACAGCTCCCTGACTGGGAAAATGTCCTTTAGATCCCGGCCATGGGAGAGTAGCAAGCGCTTCAGCTGTGTCTGTGCTCCTGCTCTGTTTTCCCACCTCCTGCCCAGGCCCCACTCCCATCTCTATGGTGCATCCCACCTCTCTTGCCCTGCGGCGTCCAGATGCTTCCAGTAGCTTTGGTCCAAGGGAGGCACCCGCCGGAGATTGGAGGTGGTGACAGAGCCAGGTGGAGATTTGTCCCTCCCACCCTCTTCCAGCCATGGCAGGTGTTGGCCATGTCTGCACGAGCCCTCCACCTTCCACAGCTCTGGCTCTCCACTGGGCACCTCAGGCCTTTCAGGCAGCAATGGCCTGTCGCTTAGCCTCCGTGAGCAGTTCCTTCGCTCAAGACCCCCAGCTGAGTATGCTGCCTGTTTCCCGATTCCTGCTGGAATGCTGCCAGATCAGTCAGGGGCACCTGTTGGGACCATGATCCTTGTCCCACTGGCTGTGTGATCTGAAGCAAGTTGCTTGACATCTCTGAGCAGAGAGACCGTGACTCCAATTCTTACTCTGCCCAACAGGGAGCTAATCCCCATCACTGACTCTGTGCTGACTCATGAGAAGGGCTGAAAACAGGAGCCAGAAAGGTTCTTCATGAAGGACAGGCTCTGTCAGCCTTGTCAGGGGCCCTGGGCCTTCATCACCAGGGACGGCTCTGGCGAGTTCGGGAGGGAGCCGAAAAGCAGGGTATGGAATAGGTGAGGGGAAACGTTCTCCAGGCAAGTGTGGGGGGTACTGCAGAGCACAGAGCAGGAAAGGCAGGCCAGCGTCCCTGGAGGATCCAGTGGCCCAAGAGGGAAGGGGACAGTAAAATGGGGTGGCTGAAGCAGCCAGCCCTAGTCAAAGGAGTGTTTCATCACTGTCATCGTTAGAATTGCTGGCCTGAGGAGAGAAAAAGCAGACTGACTTTCAGTAAGCTGTACTAATTTTTAAGCTCTCTCTGAGCCCCTGCACCGTTGTGGCCAGCGCCCAGAACAGACGGCTCCCTTGACCCCACCAGGAGTGGCCTGCCATGAGCCGTCAGCGCTCGTGGGCATTTTTCATGGAACTTGCATGAGTCTTGCAAGGAAGGAGCCACTATCTCTCCTTCACTGATGAAACGGAGGCTCAAGAAGGAGAAACAACTTGCTTCGGTCACACTGTGGCACGTGTTAAATCCAGAGCTGCAGACCGAAGCTCTGTTCCTCAGAGCCCAGAGAAGGGGGATGTCGGAGGCTCTGCTGGGGGAAAAGGGTGATGGCCACCGCCACCCCCTCCTCTCATTTACCAGGTCTTTGTGCTGGGTGCATTCACGCACATTTTCTCAATTTTTCCAACATTCCTGAGGGACAGGTACAGGGGTAATCGTTTCTAAAGAAGGGTAAACTGAGGCTCAGGGGGCATAAGGGGGGTGCCCAAGGTCATACAGCTTGAGAGAGTGTGGGGGCCAAACCCCACACCGAGTTCTTGAGCCTGTGCTGCCCCACCCCTAAAGGATCCGCCCTACAGCCAGGTGCAAGTCTCCTGGCCCCACCCCCCCAAGCTTTCTGGGGAGGGGTGCTGTGGGGAGAGCCTGGCCTGGATTTCATGCCTTCCCAGGCCGCCGAGTGGGTGGGCTGCCCGCAGATGAATCGTGGCTGCATCTCGGCTGCCACAAAATGTTCTCCTCCTCCAAATATGGATCAGCAGGCTCTAAATGGAACTCCGAATTAATCACTAATGGACTCAAGAGTCAAAGCCGTTTGAAAAACTCACACATTCAGCCTGCCAGAAATCAAGGAGCCCGGGATGTGGCTCTCTCCCAGACATGGGGAGGGGCTGTCTGCAGACTTCGAGGCCCGAGACAGGGGAGACCGGCCCCACAGCTCACACTCTGCCACATTCCCTCTTGTGCCTCAGTTTCCCCTCTGTAAAATGAAAGACTTGGTGACTCCCACTGCTCCCTCCAGTTCAAGCCTCCCATGGCTATTTCTATACCTTTCTCTGCACCCTTGCCTCTGAGGCTCTACTTAGTGTTATTCAACTGGGTCCCATGTTAGAAGCACTGGTACCCACCCCGAGAGACTCTCATTCAAGGCCAGGATGGGGGCAGGACCTCTACGTTCTATGAGCTTCCCCGTTCCTCTCTTGCAGGCAGGACTGAGGACACAGCTCCAGTGCCAGGCCCCGTCTCTCCTCCTTTCTTCTGGGTTCCGCTCTGGGGGGCCATGGGGTCAGTGGTCCTTTGCCCTACAGGACAGATTGCAAGCATTTCATAAATAGCCCTATCTTTAGCCTGAAAAGGTGGCTTTTATGATCTGCTCCTTTTAAGCTGTGTGGCTTGAACAAACCGCTTCATTTCTCTGAGCCAATTTCCTCATTTGCAGAAAAAGAGAGATAATAAAAGCATGAAAATAACAGCCAGCCCCTAGTAAGCACGGACCCCTGTGCCCGGGGCTGCTCTGACCTTTGACATGCATTTGATCGTTTAATCGTCCTAATAACAACCATGGGAACTTAGCTTCCAGTACTTTCATGTCACGCTTTTTATAAGTGTGGGAACAGGCTCAGCAAAGAAATGCACCCACAGTCACACAGCTAGAAGGGGCAGAGCCGAGCCTCCAACCAGCCCTTCAGCTTCCGGGAAGCCAGCTCGTAACCATGCTGCCTGCTGACCTTGACCCGGTGATGGGTGCTCCCGGAGGGCCAGACACTAATGGCCAGGACAGGGCCTAGAGGCTGGGACGTGTTGGGACCTCTGGGGTGCCAAGAGGAAAGAGCGGTCCTTACGGCCACTTCAGCCTATGCGGGGGCTAGGGACAAAGCTTCAGGCTCCCCAGGCAGACCCATACACAGCCCACGATCGTGAGAGGAGCAGTCCCTGAGCGACACGGAGAAGTCCAAATGGCTCAGACTGAGTCGGACCGACCTGCGCTCCAACCCCCGAGGTCTAAAGGAAGCCACAAGTGCCCTCCTGGGGTCAGGCCTCAGACGTGGAGTCTGTGGCTATGGGTGAAGATAAGGACCTGGAACGGCCTGTGCGCTGAGCCCAAAGAGACATCTGGAAGTCAGGGCCTTCTCGGGGAGCAATTCGATCACAAGTCAGGGAGGGCTGACTTGGAACTGCTGTGACAGGGAGAAGCTGTGACAGAAAATCCCCACCGGCTAGACATTGAGGGTGGACAGACCCCTTCTTGGAAAACCCGGCCAAGGTAACCCTGGACTGCAAAGAGGCCAGCCCGGAGACCAGAGTGTCACATGTGGTCTGACCTCCCGCTGTGCGTCATCAGCAGATCTGGTGCTCTGAAGGGCACAGATAAGAAGGTGGGAAAGTTTAAAAAAAAAAATGTGGGAAAGTATTAGAAGAGGGCAGAGGCACCTTTGTCCGGAGGTTACTCATGTCTGTCAGTCTCTTGGATGCTTTATTCAGCTGGACCGACCTCGCCAATGGCACCGTCATCCAGGCTGTATGTCGTTGTCACATTAATAGGAAAATCCCCACGTGTCTTTGGAGGCCACATAGGACAATTGTCCAAAAGTGACTGGGGTTTAATCTCACCCCCCTGGGCCACTGTCTCGCTCGAGTACCACGTGCCATTGGCTCCCTCAGCCCCTGCGGGTGTCCCCGGGTGTGCATCAGCGCCGCCCTTCACCTTGCCAACAAGGCAGCCACGCTAAAGCCGACGCGGGCAGAACCCCAGGCCCCTGCAGGAAGCTAGCCAGTGATCGGCGTGCGTGTGTGTCCTTCCACACATACTCTCTTTGTGTAGTGCGGGTGTGTGTGTGCGTGAGCGCGCGCGCGTACATGTAGAACCTTTTGTTTTACAAAAACAGAAGCGTCCTAGATACACCAGTATCTCTTACCAAAATAACACGTTTACTTACTCGTGCTAATGGAGCACGCCCTCCAGACGTTTCCTCAGACAAGATGCCTAAGGGGTCATTTTTAAAAATAATTTGCATGTCAAAAAAATCGTTACTTCACATTCACTCTTGATTACTCGTTTTTTCCCTGTGTGTGTCTGTTTTGTTTTGTTTTTGTTTTCTCTATGGAAGCTCTTCGCCTCTCCTCATGATCTCGAGTGTTCTGAAACGTTTTGATGACATGATCTAATGCAGAGTTTTAAATGCTCTCTTCAAACAGCCAGCGTCCCTCAGCTTCCAGTTCATACCCAACAAGTGAGGCTCACCAAAGCCGGCCGGGGGCTCATCCCTGCCTGTCATGGGGCCTAGTAGTCCCGAGGAGAGAGCCTGTCTCCTCAGCTCCACCCAGCGGAGCGCCTGTCTTGTCCGGAGAGAAGGGCCAGGGAAGGGGTGCCGAGCCGCTGCAGGGCAGGAGAAATCCCGTTAAGACTTTTTCAGTCCCCCGTCCTGGACCTGGACAGAGCACTCACACACCGTGCCGTTCACACCTCTGTGGCCCCACTGAGGAGGGCTTCGGCCACCCTCACACTGCCTGACGCTTGTCTTCTGTCCGGAGCCTTCCCAGCTGGACGGTCACCTGCATGACCACGGGCACCGCGGGCTGCTCCCTGTTACGCTCCCAGGGTCCTCACGGTGTCTGACACATGGCAGGCTCTGAAGAGAGGCTTGGAGTGGGAGCCAGGGCTTAGAGCCCATCCCAGCCAGGCTTCAGACCTGTTTCCTAAGTCCTTTCTCCCTCCCCACCCATGACCCCAAGAGGCCCCATCCACTTCTGCGATTCTGTGAAGAAATCCTGCCTTGGAGCGCCTAGTGGCTTAATGTCTAGAGGCTTCCCTCAGCCCCACTGGGGCCCTGGCATCCTAGCGTTGGGCTCTCCGGGCTGGGGTCTGTCTCTGCCTGCCGGTCTCGTCTCCAGGGCCCCACAGCGCCTGGCGGGGGCCACACTCAGGGACCCGCATGAGACCCCACCAGGACGAGCGCTCAGCTCAAGGGGAGGGAAAGGGGGCCCCTTGACTCACCACAGGATCTCATTTCTGGTCAGGAAGGTCAGGGCCTACAACAAACCACAGAGAGAGGTGACCTCCCTCCTCCATCCGTTCTGGCCCTGGCCCCCTGGGGAGGGGGTAATTTCAGGGACCTGGGGAGGAGAAGCCCCTGCTCTTATCCTAGACCCGGCAAAATGGGTCTAACCTGTTTAGACCTAGGCCCCAGCCCTCAGGCCCCCATTGGTGGCAGAGCAGCAAACCCCAGGCTCTGACCGCCTTGGGAAGGAACATGCCGGCACAGACCTGGAGAGAGGGGTGGAGTGAAGTCAAGACTACAACCCTGGGCTCTGGAGCAGTAGGAGACAAACGCAGGAGGAGGTCTCGGAGGCCTGGTCATGGATGCGGGTTTAGCAAGGGCGACAGCGTCCGCTACGCTGCCTGGGAAGCTCTCCAGCCGCAGGCAAGCATTTCCCACTCATGCCACCTGTCTCCGGGGGCTCTCCTCACCTCTGCCCAGAACATTCCGCCTCATCTACCCACCTGGTATTCTTCCAAATCCTCCCAGTGCATCTGGTGCCTCAAACATTGCCCCATGCCAACCCCACGCTTCTCTCTGCCCAAGGGCTCCACAGGGGAGGTGACCAGTGACCCAGTTGCCATGGTAGCCCACATTCCACCTTCTGCCCATCTACCTGAGCCTCCGAGTGGGCAAAGGAGCAGATTCTCTGGGTTCCCAAGGCTAATAGACGCCACCACCCTACACAAAAAGGACAACCAGAAAGACAACCCACTAGCGGGATTGCGAGTCAATATTGGCTGAAGAGTCACACTGGCTGGGTTCAAATCCCAGATCAGCCACATGCTAACCTGTGACCTTGGGCAAGTTACTCAACCTCCCTGCATCTTCATTTCCTCATCTGTGAAATGAAGGTGAGAATCATGAGATTGCCGTGAGGATTATTTGAGTAACACAAGCAGCAATGTTGGCACATTATAGGTGCTCGGTAATGTTAGCTCCTAGAACCACATCCCAGTACTGGGCCAGGTGTGGGGACACAGTGATGAATAAGCCTAGACTCCGACCTCAAGAGGTGACCGAAAGAGCACAGAAAAGGGCGTTCCACCCCGTCGGCCAGGGTCCCTGCAGGAACAGAGGCAAACTCAAATCAGGATAACTTCAAGAAGGTCTACTAACCCACAATGGCAAGGTCATGGTGTGGGGAAACCAGCCAGGAGAGCAGAATCCGGGCCAGTAACCATGGAGCTACTACCAGTCCCAGCCCAATGCACACAGACTGAATCCACCAGCATCACTCTCTCTTCTTCCTCTTCGCTCCTGGGAGGTCAAGGAGCAGGGCAGAGAGCGATCCGGAAAGTCCGAGAAGACCAGCATGAGCTCTCAAAGCTACAGGCCAAGGGCCAACATCCCAGGGGCTTTCTGATAGAGTGAGTTTATGTCTCTGGAAATACAACTGCTCATTTTTCTTCATCTGTCCTCCGCGGACATGGAGCCTGCTGGAAGGAAGCCAGGAGCCCTCAGTCCTTGGTTTACTTGGGGACACAGGTGGGGTAACTACAGTGTGCCAAGCACTTGGCTTGACCCTGGGGGAGATGAGTGAATGGTTTCAGCCCTCAGGAAACGGACACTCAGCACACACATGCACATACACGCACACACACTCTCACCCCAAGGGAGATCGAGAAGATGTGAGCAGAGAGGTAATAGGACAGAATTATGGGTATTTATCAGTAGAAACACTGCTGGGCAGGAGGTCTTCGTGGAGGTAGTAGCATTTATGTGGTTGTTACAATGTCATGGTCAAGAACATAGGCAGGACGCATCAACTTGGGCAAGTCATGAAACTGTTCTAAGCCTCAGTTCCTTCATCTGTAAAATGGGAACAGTGAGCCCCCACTTTATAGAATTACTACAAGGACACAATTAAATGATAGATACAGAAAACTCTTACTTAGCAAGACACCTGTCACATAATGAGTGCTCAGTAAAGGGTAAATAATATTATGACTTTTTAAAAAGTTGGGCCTGGTGAAAAAGAGTAGGATTTTTTCACAGGCCACATCAGTAATTAAACCCCACCCTCTGGTAAGCCCTCTGAGCTCCTCCTCTCATTGAATCAAGCAGCTTCTCTCTGCCGGGTGTGTATGTGAGGTGGGCAGGGGATGGCTCCTTTACCCTGGGAAGGCAGACACAGGGGCAGTCCAGCAATGGCTGGTAGAGCATAGCTCTGCAGCTCAGAGCTTTTAGCTACTTATGCGACAACTATTTATGGAGGTTGGGCGCGGAGATGGTGAATAAGACAGGCCGTGCCCGCGTGGCACCGGACGCGCACGGGGAAAACACCACCCCCAGATAGCGATGAGCGCTAGGAAGACATAAAGTGAGGATGGTTGGGGGGGTGGTGTGGGAGAGGTCCCCTGGGGAAGCCCCCTCTGAGCAAAGGCCTGAGGGACTGGGAGAGGAGAGCCAGTCCAGAGCCGTTTTCCAGGCGTAGGGGGCCCGGCCTCTGGATAAAATTAAAGGACGCTTTGGTTTTTGTTCTATTTGTTTACATGGTACCTTCCAGTTTGAAAATAATGCAGGTTTGCTATTTATAACTGTGATATAAAGTTTCCTTTATAAATATATTTAATTCAACGTTAACAATATGCTTACGAATCAAAAGAATCAAGATTTCATTTTATGGCTCTACTTTATGTTTTTCCCACCTTTTTTTTTTAATCATCTTTTTTTTTTAAGATTTTATTTATTTATTTGAGAGAGATCACAAGTAGGCAGAGAGGCAGGCAGAAGGGGGGGAGGATGCAGGCTCCCCGCTGAGCAGAGAGCCTGATGTGGGACTGGATCCCAGGACCCTGGGAATCACGACCTGAGCTGAAGGCAGAGGCTTTAACCCACTGAACCACCCAGGTGCCCCTGTTTTTCCCACTTTTAAAAATAAGCTATAATTTACATAGAACCCCCCCAAAAATTAATTAATTAATTAATTTAATTCAAAGAAATAAGAGCCCATTTAAAGACAAACATTAAATTAATAATTATACAGATGGTAAGAGAACATGGCAGAATCACAGTCTCTCTGTTTCTGTCTGTCTGTTTCTCTCTCTCTCTCTCTGTCTCTCTCACACACACACGCACACGTAGCCAACATTTGCAAACACTGCTACCCTCCAATCTCCTTTACTTTTCATCCCCCAGGTCCTCCCTAAAACGCTTACACACCCGCACCCCCCACGCAGGCTCTCCCATTTCTTCCTAGAGAGGATTTTCACTGATTCCTACAAGTAACAACAGAAACAGTAATATTATCTTACATTTGCATACCCCTCTGTAATTCCCAAATTCATCTCTACGTAGCATCTCATTTGCCCAAGAAATAAAAACCTATGCTCTTAAAAAAATAAAAATTAAAAAAAAATAAGGAAGAAAATTCCCCCAAACTGATCTCGCCTTCAGGACACTAACCAACTAGCATCCCCGCCCACCTCCAGCCTGTGGAAGCTCAGACTCCTTTCCAACAGAGGTTTTGAAAGGGGTGTGATTGAACAGAGGGCAGGCCCAGGCCCGCCCAAGCAGTTCGGTGCCCTTCCTCTCCGAGGTCTGCCCCTGCACAAACCCTCTGAACCCTCCAAGAGGAATGGAACACATTCTTTGCGAAATTTCTGTCGCTTGCAGTGAACATGGCAGACTATTTTTTTTCTTTTTCTTTTTAATTATTTTTATTAACATATAATGTATTATTTGCCCCAGGGGTACAGGTCTGTGAATCATCAGGCTTACACATTTCACAGCACTCATCTATTAAAACAGCAACTCTGGGTCTAACCTTGATTTAGATTTCTCTTAAAATCCAAAAGGGGCTGGAAATGAACCTGCATTCAGAATGTATAAGGAACTCTCACAACCCGGGGCGCCTGGGTGGCTCAGTTGGTTAAGCCACTGCCTTCAGCTCAGGTCACGATCCTGGAGTCCCGCATCGAGTCCCGCATCAGGCTCCCAGCTCCACTGGGAGTCTGCTTCTCCCTCTGACCTTCTCGCTTCTCATGCTCTCTCTCACTGTCTCTCTCTCAAATAAATAAATAAAATCTTTAAAAAAAAAAAAAAAAAGAACTCTTACAACTCAACAACAACAAAAAGACAAATACCCAACTGAAAAAATGGGCAAAGGATCCGAATAGCTCTTTCTCCAAAGAAGGTATGCAAATGGCCAGTGAATGCATGCAAAGATGCTTGCCTTAGCCATGTCCTTAGCCATGAGGGAGATGGAAATCGGAACCACTGTGAGACGCCA
>PISX010018289.1:0-40838 GCA_004024625.1 Mellivora capensis | reverse complement strand
GAAGGCAGAGGCTTTAACCCACTGAGCCACCCAGGTGCCCCTATGGCCATAATTTTAGATAACTTTTATTTATCAATGGGAAAATTTGTAGTTTGTTAATTTGTAGTTTGACTGATCATAATCAAAATCCACACTCTATAAAGGATTTAATAGTTTTGTGGCCAATTTTTTTTCTAACCAGCGGTTGTTCCGGTGCCATTTGTAGGAGGTGTGGTTTGCCTCTTACCCACCAGATCATCTTGATTACAAATGTGATTTGCTGCCACATATCTCAGGCAAGATCTCTCCCTAGCAGTGGTGGAAAAGATTATTTACTGAGGAATGGCAACAAAAAACTTTTCTGATAGTAACTCCTCTCATTCTATAGAATGATTTACCTACCAAACAGTGTTTACCTACCGAACAGTCACAATTAATATAAATTAAATATTTTTATAAAATTAAATTACAAATTTTATAAAATTAAAAAATAAATTAAAATAAATTTAAGTAACTTCAAACAGTAGGAATTAACCAAGAGAGATTTTGGTGATGAATGTTGATCTGCTCCTACTTGGGTGTGGGTTAAACTTCCTGGAGTGGGGGAAGAAACCATGAGTCCTCACTGCATTCTAACCTTGCCTGGGGAATGTCCTGAGGAAGAGTCATTATCTCCCTTTGAAGGGGGGTGTGAGAAAGACCTATGTAAGAAGATGAATTTTCCTGATAAGTGCAACTTTCATAGGGAGATCTGAGTCTGGAAAGCATACAATAAGCAAATGAATTGGATTCTCCCAATTCAGAAAGATTTGGTTCCAATGTGTCCAGCTTCCTTATGTCTTATTCCCACTACATTTTGAGGACTCTGCTTTAACTAGACAGCAAACTTATCTTTACATAAGCTGGGTCGTAGGGTAGCTCTATTTTCAACTTTTTGAGGAAACTCCATACTGTTTTCCAGAGTGGCTGTACCAGCTTGCCACCAGCTTGATTCCATTTACAGATTTAGATTAATTTTTAGGACTGGGCTGACAGTGCAAGACATTGTAGGGTTTTGGAGTTTTTTGTGGTTTTTTTTTGCATACTCTTTCTTCTATTGCCTATTTTCCTTTCTGCATTTCGCTTGCAAAAATGTTACATTTAGTTGGCTTTCAGATGAGAAAGAGAAGTCTCTTTGTTCAGTTAAGGATCATTTATTCTGAAGAGCTTTTGATATAATTATTCAGTTGGTATTTGAATTAGGTGAGGATGCTTACTGAAGAATGAATATTCTTAAGTTATAAAGCCTTAGCATCTTTAAACCTTCAAACTACCATCGACTTTAGACCTAAAGGAAATCTTAAAGAATTTTATATTTATAGGCCACATTCTCTCCTATTTACTAATAAAATATAGATATACTTTGATTATTAAAAACCCAGGGTTTAAAAATACATAGAATTATAAGATAGGAGGGAGATATTAATGGCTACAGAAGAATATTTTGCTTTATAAAATAATCAATGTTCCCTCTAAAATAATCATTTATTTTACTGTACTTATTTATTTATGGATATTTATCTATAGGTCACATAGTTTGCAGATTCGATTTAAAGCTTAAATTTCAGAGTCATTCTCTTTGAAGATCAATCCAGAATAACAGTAGAATATCTCAGGAATTGAATTGCAGTGCAGTGGGAAATGATGATATGATTCAGAGAAGTTCAGTTTGGTTAACTCAGGTTATAGAAAAAGTCAATTATGTAAAATATTCCTGGAATCATTTATACAATAAGAAATAATAACTAATTATTTGGGCTTTAGCCCTTGTTATTGAACTCATTAAAAATGCCTACTGTAACCTCGAAATGAAACCCAGGTAGTTATTGGAAAGGAAAAGGAAAATTAAATAATTTGAAAGTAACATTTGTTTAACTGTCAGTGAAAAATACAATAATTGAGACATAGTTGACCTTCCACTTGCCACATGGGGTTTATCTGTTTTATGGTTATTTTTGTTTGACTTAACTGATTGACTTCTTTATAAAACAAACATGTACTATTCTTCCTGGATGCCAGGGACTGTGATCCCTGTGGGAGACATGAATGACTAAGACTTGTCCCCTGGACTTGAGGAATTTTGAGTCTTATGGGTTCAGACAAGTAAGCACACACAGAGGAGTAGCACGTTGTCACAAAGCTGACAGCTGTTCATTCAGGGCATTGTGAGGACACACAGGTTAATAATTCTTTGCAACTTACAAATACTCTATTGTTAATAGGTATCCACACCAAATCAGTTGTTACCTGCATGATTTTATCAGTTCTCCTGGGTAAAAGGCAGAGAGGGCAGCGTGATCAAAGGCGTGCATTTGTGTGGAACTCTTCAGGGTCTGGGACTGACACTCCGTTCCCTCTCTGGGGCCTCTGGTTACTCTTGGAGGAACTGTGTGCCCAATTTTTGCTGCAGTTAGCTATCCTCATAAACACTCATTGGAGCTAAAGCTCCTTAAGTTAAAGCCAGATCAAGGCATGAGCTTTGGCATTTGGTCCTTCCTGTGTTGACCCTGGTGCTGAACTGTTTACTGCCTCCTTAGTAGTGGTACTAAGGTCCCCTGAAGGCACCTGTGGCCTCCATGCTTCTCCCTGTAGGTGGGTGGTTTTGTCTAATCCAGTTTGCTCTTGCTGCATTGAGTGTTCCTTAATCATCACCCTCATCTCTTTAAAATCTGTTCTGTTTAACTTTTATCATTTTTAAAAAGTGAGCTTGAAATCAGTATAAGCTAGATCTGGGACTTAGGATTTGATTTATTCCATCTCCAGGACCATCAGTGACCGCAGTGCCATTTGGAGTTGAGGGCAGAGACCGAGCAAGGGATGTCTAATGGGCTGGTGCCTTGACTTGCAGAAAAATACATGGGCAATCTTGTAAGTGCTTGGAAATAAACAGTTTCTTAGATTAAGAATAGGAGTACAGGATGGGGTTCAGTCTTGTGTGACCCGCTGTTCACAACCTGAGGAGTGTTTACTGACACCTTCTTGAGTGTCCCTCCCTGGTTCATACATATTGCTTAGTCTAACAAAGCATAATGAGCTTCCTTGCTTTCGGTGCAGGTTTGAGTTAACCACGCTCCTCAGTCATGGCATCCTATATTCCAGATCGTGCAAAGTTTCTCTGGTTTTAGTGCTTTATTTCCTCTCCACCAGCCATCCTTCCTTCCTAACTCTACCCCCAGTAAGCCTCTATGCTAATGTGTTTGGTGGATGTCTTGGAAATAAAAGTATTTTAAAATGAAGGGTTGTATGTATAAATATGCTTTTAATACACATAAATGATATTGTGCTACATAGTGAGGGATGCCAAGGTATAGCCAGAAGTTCAGTGAGGCTTGAGGTTCTTAAAGGCGCTAACAGCAAAAGAGGTAGGCAGGAGTCTATTGATAGATGGCCTTATATGTCATGCTAAGGAATTTAGATTTTATCCATTGACAGTAGGGGGTTACTGAAAGATTTTAAAAGGAGTATGACAAAATCATCTTTGGGGCTAAAAGTTACTTTGACACTAAGTAGTGTGGAAGATGGCTCACAGGGTGCCAGGCCTGGCATTTAGAACTTCTCAACAATGATAACTAGCATTACTTTTTATGTTCCAGTAATCTCTGACCTACTGAACACACTTTAGCTTTAAAATTAAGAATATATTCTGACACTGTCACTTAAAGAAAGATATAGAGAACTATAAAAAGTGTAATGGTCTCTTTTTTTTAATTAGTAGTTGAACTGTTTTAAGTCATTGTAAACATACTCCCTTTTCTAGGACATAAAACAATTATTTGTGTTCGTTTGGAAAGCTTTGTCTAATGTTCTGGTCTGTGGGTAGCAATGAGTCCCCTTAGCTGCGTTCCTCTGACAGCAGCAGTGGGCATTATTCTCACAAGCATATGACAGATCTCGCACGTACCTATTCTAAGAATGACATTAAAATACAGTTGAACTTAAACTGTGAAGTTTATGTGCAAAGAAAATGTTGTTAAAGAATCTGACAGTCATCAATCTTTAATTAGAGCATTGCCTGGGCGAATGTGAGTACTTCAGATCTCTCCTTCCATACCTTCCCTTACCTCCTCTGCTATGGTGAGATGTGATAGCAGTTTAGCTGGCATAAGGTTGTAATTAGGTCCAAGACCAAAAAAAAAAAAAAAATGATTCTAGTTCTTCTTCCTCAGATTTCTAAAATTGGCTTGTGGAAGGGGCTGCCTACTGCCATGTGGCAGCCACCACCTGCATCGTTGCTGGCTTTGGAGACTTGCTGAGGGAGCTGGTATTAGCATACCCTACAGCATGCCTTGTGTCTCAGTGATTTCTGTTTGAAGAATTGCGCTCTGTATGGAAAATCTCCAAACAGGTGATATGTTAAACCATTCTTTCTTTGGAAGGAAAACTGGTGCAGGAGAGGGTATAAAGACCACACAGCAGTTCAGAAGCTAGTTTGTTCTGGACAATCTATGACCCCTACAGAATGTGTCCAGGAATATCCAGGCTTTGCAGAGTTAGCATCATACCCTCTGTTCATATGGCAAAGCTGTCATTCAAAAGAAAGTTGAAGGATTCCCTACTATTCTTGGGAAGTTTCTCAAAGCCTGCTAATTGTAAATATTATATTAAAACAGCTGTGTTTTCTGTTGTCTTTGGTCTCATTCCGGTAGTCAGTCAATGTGGATGATTTATCAGACTTCTCAATCTTCAGTAGCAGTGAGTTGGGGTTGTTGTTGTTGCTGTTTTGTTTTTGTTTTTTGTTTCTCTGGCATTTTTTTATGGCCAATTCTCTTGGTTTATGTAGAAAGCCAGATTAAAAATTACACTGTTTTTTTTTGGAAAAGTCAAAGAACTAAAAATATGAGATGGATTTCTGCCCTAAAACTGTTAGTTCTTTCTCTTTAAAGCAAAGCATATTCCTTGGTTTTTAAATTATGAGTTTGGGTATAAAGAACTTGTTCATCCCAGGAAATACTTGAATTTCACTTGCAAGGTGATACAGCCTGCAACATTGCACGAATGCTTCTCATGGGTGCTGGGTGCTGGGTGCTGGGGCCTTAAAACCAAAGTGGAGGATTCCTCATCCTCACCCAGAGGATGTGGCTTTGAGGGATTGTCAAATAAGTCAGATACCATGGTGGTTATGTTAGCCAATGGCTCTAACACTAGAGATAACTGGATTGAAGTTCTAACCTTACCTCTTACTAACTGTATCACCTTGAGCAAGTAAGTTACCTCTTTGGGCTTTACTCTTCTCATCTGTACAGTGGGCATAAAATAGCTAGCTCATAAGGTTGTCCTGAGAATTAGATGCGATAATGTGTATAAAGGGCATAGTACAATGCCCGATCCAGAGTAACTGCTTATGAGTGCTCACACACACTCTCTCTCCCCAATAAATAAATAAATAAATAAATAAATAAAATCTTTTAAAAAAACCCAACTTAACTTCTTTGCAAACTTAAAACTCAATTTTGACTTAGACTAAGTATGAAGGATTTCAGAACTTTCATTATACCAGATGGATGTCCCTTCTATTCTGCTTAAACAACTTACAGTTGTTGCCTGCCTTAACAACTGTCTGCCTGAACAACTTACAGTTCTGTATTGGGTAAGTCTCATCTTAGCCAGGATTTCTCAATCCTAGCACTGTTGACATGTTGAGCCAGTAGTTCTTTGGGTGGAGGTGGGTGTCATTCTGTGCATTGTAGGATTTTTAGCAATATCCCTGCCCTCTACTTACTTAAAGCCAGCAGCAAACACTGCTTTGCTTGGTTTTGACAACAAAATGTCTGCAGAGATTTGTAAAGGTCACGTGGTGGGTGCAAAATCACCTCCATTTGAGAGCCACTTCACTCTAGCTACTTAGCATAAATAATTCTAATAAAGGTCCAGTTATGCAACTTTAACATTGCTGCTTTGAGAAAGTTTTCTTTCTTCTCTTAGTCACTCTGTCTTATTTGGAGGGTATTTGTGAAATCTCTTCTTTCTTTACACTTAGTTTTTTGGCATCAGCCATTAACTCTAGTCACATGACCTGCAAATCTTTACATTCTGAACATCTAGACTGGAATTTTTAGTCTTAAACTCCATATATCAGAACCTGATTTAAAACCTCCTTCTTATTCTTTCTCCTTTGTTTGCTATTCTTCCAATAGCTCAGGCTCAAATCTAATCACCACTGACTTCTCTATTCAGCTGTCTTTGTCTCCTCGCACTTCTAATCATTCCTAGAGATGACTTATGAAATCTCTCTTACAACCTCCCCTTCTCTCTTTTCCTACTACCACTGCCTTCCTTCTATCTCTTCTGTACTTCTGCTCCTGTAATGGCTTCTCCAATAGTCTCCTGGATTTTGGTCTCTCTATCACCTATATATGCCTTATTCCTTATCCTCTTACAGCACTGATCTTTTTGTTCCCATGCTCAGATATGTCAATAACTTCCTTCTGCCTAAGGGATTGATAACAGATTCCCAATCTTAGCATTTAACTGTTCATACCCTGGCTTCATCTTATTTCACATTACACCAGTTCCTCATCCACTCCATGGAAAAACCAGCCTAAGAGCCCTCACTGTTCTTTCTGTCCGGGATTGAGTCTTTGATCACAGTTTCTGAGCTATTGCTCACTTCCTTTGCCCAGAATGGCCTTTGCCCTCATCTCATCTCTTTCTGATAAATTTTTCCTACCCTTAAAGGTAGTCAAATGATACTCCCTCTATGAAGCTTTCCCTAATTCATCACTTTCCTTTAAGCTACCATTGCATTTTATCTGAGCTTCTTCTTTATGTTACTTGTCTTCTAGCAGTATCCCTAAGTAGAGACTCAAGAAGGACTTTGTGAATAAGCAAATGAAGAGAGATAGGATCTCTTCCTTAAAAGAATTAAAACTTGAAATGTTTTCCCTTCTACTGAAAGGTATGTTAGAAAGTCTTTGTTATCAACTAATCTGTCATTGTACTTAAGAAATATGAATAGCCACGCAACTTTTCTTTTTTTTTTAAAGATTTTTTTTATTTATTTACTTGACAGACAGAGATCACAAGTAGGCAGAGAAGCAGGCAGAGAGAAAGGAGGAAGCAGGCTCTCTAGTGAGCAGAGAGCCCGATGTGGGGCTCGTTCCCAGCACCCTGGGATCATGACCTGAGCTGAAGGCAGAAGCTTTAACCCACTGAGCCACCCAGGCGCCCCCCACGCAACTTTTCTTAAAAATATCAATAACACAAGTCATCAGTTCCTTCCTCCCCATCATATATTTGCTTTGTGTCCTTGGTCAAGTTACGTTACTTCTCTGAACGTTAGTTGTCTCATCTCCTCAAATAGGTTATTATTATGAAGTAGTGTATGCAAAGTAGCCAGTATAGTCCCTGGAATGTAGGGCTCAATACATGTTGGCTATTTGTACTTTACCATTTAAACTATACAAAACATCCTCTTTAAGTGAATTTCTGCTGTAGGAATTTCTACAAAATGCCCAGATTATAGACTTAACTATGTGCTACTGGGATATTTCATTGTACTGAAGTCAGAAGGGAGGACTATGAATGGGACCTAAATTTAATGTGTGCTCTTTGAAATGATGTGTGAAATTATATGAAATGATTGTCCTTTTTTAAAAAGTAGTTTCTTGCAGTAATTGTATGGCCAAATAAAATAATAGGAGCAGAATCTTCCTTGTAGTAGACAGAATCTTAAGTGTGTGTCTTTTTCTCCCTGAGCATGATTTCTTTTTCCCTATAGAAACCACTCCTCAAAGGTATAATAGAAATTAACACATAAAGTAATCCAGTATTAAACAATTATGTTATTTTGGGGAATGCATCTATTTAATATATGAGATATGGTCAGTATCTACAGTGGAATTTCTTTTAAATGTAGGATTTGGGTAGTTTCAGATTGTGTAATTTTTAAAAAATATTTATTTGAGAGAGAGAGAAACAGAGAAAGAGAGAGAAGGAGAGCAGGAGCTGGGGAGGGCTGTGGGAGAGGGAGAGAGAGAATCCTCAAGCAGATTCTCCGCTAAGCCTGGAGCCCAATGTGGGCCTTGATCCCAGGACCCTGAGATCACGACCTGAGATGTAATCAAGAGTCAGATGCTTAACCAACTGAGCCACTCAGGTGCCCCCAGATTGTGTAATTTTGAGTAAGACCCAGTGATACCTTTTGATGCTCTTGAAACTACTCATGAAGGCTTACCTTTGCCATCATTGTCCAAATCCAGATAAGACCAATAGCACATCAAAACCCATATAATAGCCATTTTAATACAGTTCTAACACTTTCTGCAATCATGAATCTACAAATCCATTTATATGATATATAAATAGTATATCATAACCCAATTTTATAAGAGTGAAGCCTATTACTGAATATAAAGTATTGCTCTTCTTCATTGTATTTTACAAAGCTGTAATACAGGAGTGTAAATTGCTTTATATTCTTCTGGTGAATGTAAAGTATTGCTCATGTGCCCCATAATACATGTTTTACATTCCAAAAATTGCTTTATAATTGTCCAATAAGTTTGGTATAGTGCCTTTAACTCAGAAAAGGAACAAACATGTTCCATCATCTTTTCAGAATACTTTTGTATTTTGAACACTTTTTAAAAGCTGATTGTTAAAAATATACAGAAGCTAACGAATTAATTAATTAGTTCTTATCAATAAGTGATATACTGTAATGTATTCATGTTTTATTTATTTTCTTGAATGTGGTTGAAAACCATTAAGATAATCAAATAAGTGTCTTGTTAAAATCAATATGTTGAAATCACTATTTCCATCTTCATAATGAACAATATATAAATGGGGAAAGTTGACATTTACCAATATGGGAGAATTTGTATTTAAAATGAACCAGCAACAACTACAAACAACTTGAGAGAGCTTTTTCAATCTTAACATTTTGATGAAGTGATAATACCAAACTAGATGAAGAAATGTCATTTCCAAAATAGATGGATTTGATATCAAAAAAGTATTTTATCAACGATAACAGAGTGCAATAGCAGAATGATTGGAAAAATAGATAACATATGTAGCTCCATACAGCTTTTTCTGTCCAGGCACTTCATATCCTGGTAAACATTGTGTTATCTTGTTTATTGCCAGATCAACTGGGACATTCTTCTACACCTCATCTGAGATGAATATACATTTGGATGACCTTTTGGCCAGAGTTCTTTAAAAAGAAAACTGTTAATCAAAAATTTTTATTCTTCCTCAGAATTAGTAGTTAAAGGGGAAAGTCGCTATTTGCCAGAGGATTAGCAATTTTTCCAGCATTAGCTTTTCAGTTGATTAAGGAGAGAAATTATGAGTTACTTTTATTTTATGTACTATTTGCCTTGTTCAATTTTATGACTATTGATTTGTTCAGATAAATTTGAAATATTAACATTGTAGGTGGTGAACAGAACAGGGACTCTGCTTTGTTAATGAATCAGCGTCTACCTGACTAGGGTAGTCTTCATTTGGGATTCCAAATCAGAAACAGGAGGAAATTCAAATTCATTTAGCTCCATTTGTATGCCTGACACTATGCTAGGTTCTTTAACATAAAATACTTAATTAATCCTCATGACAACCTTAGTTGTTGATCATGATCTCCATATTTTACATCAAGGAACTCATTATTACCTTATCCTTGTCTCTTTTCCACTAAATCTTAAACTCATTAATCCTCCCCGCCCCCAAAAAATAGGAGGAGCTAAATAAATGTTAGTCTAGAAAAAATGATTTCTGTTTGGTGATGTTTAGATAAATACTAGCACGTTGTTATTGAAAAGGCTCAACCTCTTTTCCCCCATTATGCAGCCAGGGGCAGCTTCATCTGGTAAATAATTTTGACTGAGAGCTGAATGGTTGCAAGAGGTTGTAATGCCATAGCCAAGATCCTTTTTGTCAGTGTAAGTTACACATGCTTTACTGCTTTCCTCAGGAAGCAGCTCAGCAGCCTAGGATTAAAGTTAAAGAGGGCACAAAGGAGCTTATCATTTCGTTTGGCTCATTAGGCAATAAGTAGATGCCATTTCTAATTAATGCAGGAAGTAGAATAGACCACTACATTTTAGCCATTAAAGATTGCATTTTAGGCCAACTCAAATTATTTCATGACCCTAAGCAAACATTACTGATAATAAAGAGGAAATTGACATTCCCCTAAGGGATTTCCAGTCATTCCTAATCCCATCAGTGCCCTGGCATGTGGCCTAATGCTCTAATTCCTCCCCTCTCCCTTCCCCTCCACCTCCTTTGGCCCTTCCCCTCCACAGAACAGGGCAGGAGATGTCGCCAGTCCCCTAGAGAAGATAAGGCCTCTGCTTAGGTTCTTTTCTGTGGTTTCAGTACTTGGTACTCTACTGCACTGTCCCACTTCGGGGTTCCTAGCCATTTAGTCTCATCCCCCAGACATTTGCCCAGGAGGCCCATTCTGACATTTGAAAACATGCCCTCAGTTGTAACCTTCTTTTCCTTCACTTTTTCTTTGAAGATTAGCACACCAAGGTGGCTCTTTCTTTTAACTCTGAGCCTCTGATGGAAGATAAGTGATTGATCTTCCTCCAGCTCTGTACACCCTTAGCTTTAAATGGATAATGAGATAAAAGCCTGAAGATGCACAGCGAAGGTTACTCTGCAGCCGCAGATAGTGTCAGGTTCAACCAGAGAATTCTGTTATTTGTTTAAATTACTTGTTTTGAAATAGAAAAAGAAAATAGTTTTCTTAGATTACATTATGGTCTTATTATTAAAAGAAAAAATGGTTCAGAGGCTGTAGTGTCTCAGTGCTTTACTGGCATTGATAAATCACTAGAAGCAAGGAATCTATAATTTTAATTAACATTTTATTTTCAGGAATAGGAATGGTAATATTCTAACCTATTCCAAAGCTATTTAAATGTTCTCTAGAAGGCTGAATGAGAACAAAGACCAGAACAGAAAGTGACGATATTTACTTCCACACTACAAATTGAGTCATTTTGTAATTGGATCCTGATATGGTTTTTGTTTTGTTTTGAGGATCAAAAACATACAGGAATTTATTTTGAAATTTCTAGCTGGTTTAAGTTTGTCTCCTTTGCTTTTGCCCCAAAAGCAAAATGCAGGAAAGTTACAGAAGAGACATTGAAACAACAAAAACAAAACAAACAAACATACAAAAATAAAAACCACCAAAAAACCCCTTCCCACAGGATATAGGAAATTCTGCCAAAAAGACACAAGAACTCAGAATTGAGGAAACGTCAGCCTTCCCTCTTTATAAATTCTAATATCAGCAAGAAGGAATAAATAGGAATAAAAAGCAGGGGGACTGATGGGTTTCCTGACACACTGTAGGAAGCTTGTCTAATCTCGATGGGGCAGTCTCTGCCAGCTTCAGCTGGTCGTGGTTAGTCCCTTGTATCTAGGCTTTTTTTCTTTAAAATGTGAAATATCTATTTTTTTAAGGTGGACATCTAATTACAAAAATGGTCTAAACGTTTTGTAGGCAAAGAGTATCTGTGAAGGGTGGAAACCACTTACGAGATGGCCATTGGCAAGCTCTGGTCTAGACAGGCATGCATGCAAATAAACCACAAGGCAAGTATTAGGTAGAGAAGTGGACCACGCTAGCTTCAAATGACTCCAGAATGGAAAGAAAAGATGTTGTGTATGTGCTATGGAAGTCATTCCACAAGAGGTGATGATTGTGCTGAATTGAAGAATTTCTGGTTAGCCAGAAAACTGGAGGAGGTGACTGAAACAAAGACTTAGTGAATTTGGTTTTGCTAAATGCAAAAGGGAGGGAAAGAGGAGGTAAGAATAGAAAAGAGAAGGACAAGATGCCAAACAGTGTCACATGACATACTGAGAAAACCGGGTCCTTCTCACTGTCACAGGGATAGTGAGCGTAGAGGACAGATAGGCAGAAGGGAATGAGACTAGAGGTCTAGAGCCTATTTAAGAGACAGTGGCAGTGAGGATGAAAATCATGAAGAGACTGAAATTGATTTGTAAACTAGAAGGCATTCTGTTTATGTGTGTGCTGTTCATATATGATATTGCCATTTTTTATTGATATTAAAGTGCACAGTTTTCCACATTTAAACACCTCTGCCATCAAGATGCATTCTTCAATCCATGGGTTGTCATAATTTAACAAAAGCAGCTTTTCTTTTACTTTTCTTTCTTTCTTTTTTTTTTTTTTTAGTGATCATAGCATAATGATGCCTCTTAAAATCGATGGTGTCTTTGATACAGTGAAATGGAATAATAGTCATGGACCTTAAACTACTAAGCTGAATTTTATATTTTTATTTTTTTAAAGATTTTATTTATTTATTTTCAGAGAGAGAAGTCACAAGGAGGCAGAGAGGCAGGCAGAGAGAGGGGGAGAAACAGGTTCCATGCTGAGCAGAGAGCCCGATGCGGGGCTCGATCCCAGGATCATGACCTGAGCCGAAGACAGAGGCTTAACCAACTGAGCCACCCAGGCGCTCCTAAACTGAATTTTAAAGCAGAGAAATAGAATATGTTCTAGGAATTAATAATCCCACCTACATATCTGGAAAGGAGCCTTTAAACATTCATCTGCTTTGGTTACTAGCTCTTCCTATTTCTTGAATGTTCATTAGGTCAGGGGAGGTAAATGTGTATGCCACAGGATCTGGGCAGTAATGTAAATGCATAAAGCTGTTAAGGAGACTACAATTCCTCTCTAAAAATCATTTGCTACTTAGGGCATATCAACTACTACTAGACACAATTTAAAAATTACTGTTGCCAAATTCAAAAGAAGCTAGAAATCTGATTTTTTTTTTTTTAATGAAATCCCTCAGTATTTGTATGTTGGTAAGACATTCAACATTTTTAAAAACCCCATGCAGGTCAAACATCTATGTGTCAGATAAGCTCCTAGCCCTGCCCCTGCTAAGCTGCTTGTGGAAGGAGTGATCGTATTGATTTCTAACCCTTATAGTTTCCTAATGTTAAATGGTAGATGTTGCTAAAATGCCAGTGACAAGGCTAAGTCACAGCTGGGAGAGATGAAATCTCTTCCTCGTCTGTAGCTACCATCTGGTACAGCTCCCAGCCACATGAATCCTTTAGAGCAGTCTAAAGGCCTGTGATCTAAAATAGGTTATTTTGTCCTGAAGTATGTTTGTTTGATCATCTATTCAACAGGAAAAAATCTTGGCCACAGTGTTTTGACATAATAAAATTATTTCTCATGCCTCAAAATTCCTTTCTTCTTCAGCAACGATAACAAAAGCTACTGATGTTTGAAAGCTTCCTGGAATGCCAGAGGGAATTTCTTAACTCTGCTCATATAGATTTATCATTCACTAATCTCCTTCATTCACAAGATTTGCCAGCATTTGAAATGTACTATTAATAAATGCATAAAGAATGAATATATTGTTTTTCTTTTTTGGAACAGTAATGTCTAATTAAAACGATAAATAGATTAAAAATTAAGACTGTAAGGGAGGAGTTCTGCTCTGGCAATGATGGAGTAAGAGGAACTACACGTACACTTCCATAAATTACCTGGACATAATGCATAGCACAATTGTTTTTAGGCACTAAACAATGAGCCATATAGGACTTTGGTTCCTGAGAGAAGGGAAACACAAGGTGAGTACCACATTCACCATGGTTCTCTAACTGGGAATAATATATGGTGAGGCTTAATGAGAGTAAGCAGGAGCAACAGAGCTATCAAAGGAAAGATAGGCATGTACTGTTAGAAGACATTGGATCTATGGCCAAGCCAAAGTGGAGAGATTCACTGAGCACCCCAAATATTTGCTTGAAATCTCAACAAGATGATACCTTGGGAGTATAGACCACACCCCTAGAGCAAGGACCGTGACATTGGACCAAGAACAAAAATCAAATAGATTTGCTCTAACAACAAATAAAACCAAACTGGACAGGATCAAAAAGATTTGTCCACAGTTCAACTGCCTATGATTGAAAAAGGCAGCTCTTCTTAAAAAAGAAGATAATAGAGGGTTATCCAAGTGGTTCAGTTGGTTAAGCATCTGACTCTTGATCATGATCTTGGGGTTATAAGACAGAGCCCCATATTGGGTTCCATGCTTGGCACAGAGTCTGCTTGAGATTCTCTCTTTCCCTCTACCTCTGCCCCTGCCCCCATTCATGTGCTCTCTCCCTCTCTCTCTCTCTCTAACTCAAACAAATAAGTAAATCTTAAAAAAAAAGAAGATAATATAAACTCCCTAGTGTGTATCATTTAAAAATGCCTATCACACTAGAATAAAAAAAACAAAACAAAAACACTAGACATTTAAAGAAGAAGGAATATGGATCTGTAATTGAGGAGGGGGAAAAAGCAGTTAATAACACAGATTTTGGAGATGACCCAGATGTTGGAATAAGCAGATGAGAAGTATAAAACAACTATGGTACAAACATTCAGGAACATGAAATTAAATAGGTGCATGAAGAGTAAACATACAGAACATCTCATCACAAAAATGGAAACTATTAAAAAAAAGGCAAATGGAAATTTTGGAATTGAAAAGTACATTATATCAAATTAAAAACTGATGTGCTTAGGACTGGATTAGAGGCCACAGAAGAAAGGATCTGTGAACTTCAGGACAGATCAACCAAAATGATCCAATTTGAAGAATAGAAAAATAATTGGTAAAAAAGAATAGAACCTCTGTAATTTGTGGGAAAATATCAAGAAGGCTACTATAAATGCAATATGGAGAGAAAGAATTGGACAGAAAAAGGTTTAAGAGAAACAATAGGTGAACATTTTCCAAACTTGGTAAAGAACATTGCAGATTCAGGAAGCTTATTGAGTACCAAGCATAATAAATGAAAATAAAACCTAGGCACATAGCCAAAAGCCAGAAAACAAAGGTAAAGATAAAATCTTTAAAGCAACCAAAGATGACAGTATATACAGAGAACAATGATATAAAGCATGGCTAATATCTCATCAGAAAAAAATGGAAGTTAGAAGATAGCGGAGCATGTGGTGCCTGCGTGGCTCAGTTGGTTAAGCATCTGACTCTTGTGCACTCTCTCTCCCTCTCCCTCAAAATAAACAAAGTCTTAAAAAAAAAATAGTGGAACAGTTTTAAAGTCCTCAAAGAAAACAAAACAAAACCTGTCAGCCAGAATTCTACATCTGGTGAAAAAAAATCTCTCAAAGTGACAGTAAAATAAAGACACTTTTTAAAATAAATGAACGCTGTGCAAATCTATTATCAGCACACACAAGCCACAACTAATGCTAAAGAAAATTCCTTGACTGAAGGAAAATAATGCCAGATGAAAATTCAGATTTATAGGAAGAAATGAAAAACATTGGAAATAGGAGAATGTGGGCAATGTAAAAGACTCGTTTTCATTCTTCTCTTTAATATCTTTTAAAACAGCTAAACATTTGAAGTAAATAAAATCATTGTAGAAATAGCATGTATCACAACAGTAGCCCAAAGGATAGAGAAGGAAGGGAAGGTGATAAATGGAGCTACTGTGTTGAGATTTTTATATATTTTTTAAAATTTTTATTTTATTTTAAGATTTTATTTATTTATTTGACAGACAGAGATCACAAGTAGGCAGAGAGGCAGGCAGAGAGGGAGAGAACAGAAAGCAGGTTCGCCGCTGAGCAGAGAGCCCGATGTGGGGCTCGATCCCAAGACCCTGAGATCATGACCTGAGCTGAAGGCAGAGGCCTTAACCCACTGAGCCACCCAGGTGCCCCGAGATTTTTATATTTTATAGTAATTAAGCAGACTTATGAGCAGACTATGATAATTTAAGTATTATATACTAGAATCCTGAAAGCAACCATTAAACAAACAAACAAACAATGAAGTATACCCTAAAGACCAAAAAAAGTATAAAATTTCATACTGGAAATACTAAAATACTAAATCCAAAAGATGGAGGAAAAGTATAGAAAAAAATAACAAAGAACAAATGAAACAAATATCAATATGGATGACTTAAACACAATCATATCATTAAGAATATTTATTGTAAATGAAATACTCGAATTAAAAAACAAAAAACAAAGAATCCAATTTAAAAATGCACAAAGGAACCAAATAGACATTTTTCCAAAGAAGACATCGAGATGGTTGACCAGTACATGAAAAGATGCTCAACATCACTAATCATCCAGGAAATGCAAATCAAAACCTTGATGTGATACCACCTCACACCTATTAGAATTGCTATCATCAGGAAGGTAAAAGATAAGTGTTGGCAAGGATGCAGAGGAAAGGGAACCCTCACGCACTGTTGGTGGGAATTTAAATTGGTGTAGCAACTGTGAAAACAGTATGAGGTTCCTTGGAAAGTTAAAAATAGAATTACCATATGGTCCAGCAATCCCACTTCTAAAGATTTTTATTTATTTATCAGAGAGAGAGAGCACGAGAGAGCGAGCACAGGCAGACAGAGTGGCAGGCAGAGTCAGAGGGAGAAGCAGGCTCCCTGCTGAGCAAGGAGCCCGACGTGGGACTCGATCCCAGGACGCTGGGATCATGACCTGAGCTGAAGGCAGCTGCCCAACCAACTGAGCCACCCAGGCGTCCCCCAGCAATTCCACTTCTAGGTATACATACAAAGGAAACAAAAATAGGATCTTGAAGAGATAATCTGCACTCCATTCTTCCCTGCAGCATTATTCACAGTCCCCAAGATATGGAAATAAGTGTCCATCATTGACAGATGAATGGATAAAGATGATTATTTATTTATTTACTTATTTATTAGATATGAAAAAGAGGGACATCCTGCCAGTTGCAACAACATTGATGGACCTTGTGGGCATTATGTGAAGTGAAATAAATCAGGCAGAGAAAGATATATGCTGTATATATCATTGAGAAGTAGAATCTAAAAAAACTAAACTCCTAGAACAGAAAGTAGAAGGGTGGTTGTCTGAGTCTGGGGTATGGGGGAAATGGGGAGATATTGGCCAGAGGGTACAACCTTCCAGTTATAAGATGAGTGAATTCTGAGGACCTAATGTATTGCATGGTGATTATATTTAACAATATTATATCCTTGAAAGTTGCAAAGAGAGTAAATCTTAAGTATTCTCACCACAGAAAAGAAATGGTAATTATGTCAGGTGATGGAAGTGTTAAACTAACCCTAGTGTAGTAATCATTTCAGATTATGTAAGTGTATTAGATCAACATGTTGTACAGCTTAAAATTACACAATGTTATGTCAATTATATTTCAATATATTGAAGAAAATACATATGACCAATAGTACATAGAAACAATAATACTTATTATTAAACTTCAGTGAAGGTATGAAGGTTGGATTAGATGGATACATATAAATATATTATAGTAGATATATTTCAGTAGATGTGAAATAGAAGAGAATGGGCCTGGGAATGGAGGAGAAAGGTGAAAAAACAAAGAGCCATATCTGTCTTCAGAATGTATGGTAGCATGAAGTGGTTGACTGGAAATTCAGAGAAAAGAAAAATAGTCTTCATAAGGCATGTAGTTAATTGATTCTAATGGCTAATATATGAGGCAGTAAATATTTTAAACCAAACAAAGGAAAGGATTGATAAGAGTGTTAAGACCCTTTATGTCCACAGTATTTGTTATATTACTTTCTGTTTGAGAACAAATATATAAGGCAATGTGATAATTTGAAGCTGTTTTTTGTTTGTTTTGAATTTGAATTTGAATTCCAAAGCCACTTAAGCTTTTACTTTCTCTTTGGGCAGGGGCTTTGTTAAATTTTTGAAACTAAAGGAGTCATATTTAAGCCAATCATTGCAAAAATGCAGGACTAGGAATGAAGTCACAGCTAGGTGCTTGCTGTCAGGCAACTGAAAGAAATTGTTAACTAAGGTAGCAGGACCATGAGAAACTGGAGGCTCCCCGTGTAGAGAGTGTAATCATTCATGGTTCGAAGAGTTAAGCACTTGCCAGTGTAGATCTTGAAGAAGGAAGTATATCAGTCAGGAATTAGACATGGAAGAGTGGGTATGGAGCAAGCAGAAATCAGGGCCAAACACGTGAGAATCCATCAGGGAGAGTTTTGAGTCCATATAAGGCCCCACGTATGAAGCTGGGTTATGACCCTGATGACTGAGGTAGAGTGTTTGCCCTTGCTCTCTGCAGAATTCAATGAATAGGAAAGGGGGAGCATAGTTATGGATAAACTGAAATTCTGAACCCAACCTTATTAAAACCTTGGGCCTTGAGCACCTCTTGAAATCTGAGGTTTACTGTCCCCCCTTGACATGAAATTTTTGAGATTTATTTTAGGACTGTAAAATTTAACTGATTTGGAAAACCTCCAGGTCTAATAACAACTTTCTAAATTCTAAAGGTTAGCCATTCTTCAAGATGTAGATTGAAAATGCCAAATCAGTAATTAAATCATTTCAGCAGTTTTTCCTTCCTTTGTTGGTTTAAGGTTCAGATTTGATTTTTTGTATCTTGAAACACTTAAGTCTTGAAGAGCACTGAGGAGTTGCAGCTGGCAGGAAGGGAGAATGAAACAATGAAAAACTGTCACTGGAATGGGGCAAGATGTGTGCTGACATTAAAAATTTAGAGACTTTGATTTTTTTTCAGGCTCCTGTTCCTGAATATGACTCTCTCACCCACCAAGAAGAACCAATTTTGAGGTTATAACCAGTCTTCTTTAACAATTCATCTAATCTAAAAAAAAAACCACCAACAATGAAAAGAATAGGCTTGTTAAATAATAGCAAGTCAGTCGTGTAAAGAAATACAATGACATATAGAGTTGTGCACATTATGTTTTCAGCATATGATTGACAGTTCTTATAAATCACAGCCTTGTTCTTAAACCTTACCATAATGATCATTAGGAGGATCTTTCCTCCAAACACATACACATACTGAAAATAAAAAAGTTCTAAAAATTGGGTGCAAAAAACAAACAAAAAAATCAAAACAAGAAATAATTGCATTGAAATGTTTGAAAATGATTAATATTTTGACATAACTCTATTCTTTAACCAAGCTCCTTCAATGTTAGAGAAAGATAAGATTCTTTGGTTCTGGGACACCTGGGTGGCTCAGTTGGTTAGGCGGCTGCCTTCGGCTCAGGTCATGATCCCAGCGTCCTGGGATCGAGTCCCACATCGGGCTCTTTGCTCGGCAGGGAGCCTGCTTCTCCCTCTGCCTCTGCCTGCCACTCTGCCTGCCTGTGCTCGCTCACTCTCTCTCCCTCTCTCTCTGACAAATAAATAAATTTAAAACAACAACAACAACAACAACAACAAAACCTGACAGTAGCTGAAGGAAAATAAAACCACTGCAACATTATTTAAAAAAAAAAAAAGATTCTTTGGTTCCATTTCAAGACCCTTCCAACTAACAACAACAAAAAAAAAAAAAAAAAGAAAGAAAAAAGAAACATTTTCATAACTTGATGAGGCTTAATACACTTAGCAGAGACAATTTTCCATGGCTATGAAACATATCATTACAGAGACACATCTGGAGCCAAGCAGCAGAGTGGTCAACAGTCCCTCCAGACTTCTATGTTTTAAGAGATTCTATATCTGAAGTTTTCTTGCATTTCCAAAGAGCAATTTGTAGGTTTGATGGCAAGTGAAGCCAAGCTCTATTGCTTCAACCCCCAAATCACAAATGTTCCACTAAATCCTCCCCCAGAAAACCAATCAGTGATTGTTAGCCTCTTACTGGGAGAATGCCCATGATTCTAAATTATCTTAACAAACGTTATGCGCTTTCATCCTAATTCCCTAAAACATTAGTGTGAATCCAGTTGATTGTTCCTTAAGTGTACCACATAAGGAGTATGTAAAGATTAATTACAGGATAAAAAGCCCCCTTTTTTGTACAAAGTACTCCTAAATGTAGTAGCAATGAACTCTATACTTGAAGTGTTCTCAGACAAATATATAAATATTATATCTGGAGCTTTTCCCCACATCCGTAAGTTTGACACAACTGGATACCAATAGCCAGTGCTTGTCAACAGCTTTACAGGGGCAGTAATGTGTATGTGTATGATACATAATAATAATATATATTGTGTTTGTATAATAGCATATATGTAGAATTATGATTATCATGTACATATAATGTACATGATTTTATGAACATGAGCTCGTAAGTTATATATGTTAGTCTATAAATAGGTTTGACTACTTTCTCATCTTTGTCTGCAATGTAACAACCTTTTTAAATGTTTTGCCTTTGCCTTTTTTTTTCTTAATAACCAACCAACCTCGTCAACCATGTTAGACGAGGCTAGACCTAAAAAATAATTTTTTCCAAAATATCTGTTAAAGGGGCTCCTGATTGGCTCAGTTGGTGGAGGGTGCAACTCTTGATTTTCAAGGTTGTGACTTTGAGCCCCATGTTGGGTATGCAGATTCCTTAAAAATACAATCTTTAGGGGTGGCTGGTGGCTCAGTCGATTAAGCCTTTGACTTTTGATTTCAACAGAGATCATGATCTCAGGACCATGAGATCAAGCCTGAGTGGGGCTCTGCGATCAGTGGGGAGTCTGCTGGAGATTCTTTCCTTCTCCTTTCCCCTTCTATCCCCACTCATGCTCAGGCATTCTCAAAAAATAATAAATAAGGAAATAGATAGATATGTAAATAATCTTTTTAAAAATTCTGTTAAAGAAAACCAGTTATGAAAGTAGAAGTCAAGCTCAGACTCCAGAAGAATATTGATTTTCTTAACAAAATCATAGCAAAAAAAATCCTAACTAGAATAATTTCTTCATTTCTTGGCCTTTTTAATTAAAGAATATATTGTAAATGAATAGATGTGAGTGAAGCTTTCTTTTTTCCAGTTGAATAACTCCATGAATATAATATCCTCTACTATAATCTCCTTTCTTTATATCTCGGGAAATTTTATGGTGATTCTGTCTATAATCTATTTTGAAATGTGGATTGAGTATTATTACCAATGTTCTTTGTGTATTAAAAATTTACTGTTAACATGTAAAATAGTTTTTATTTTTACATAAACATACAGAAACGTGGTTTCTTTAAGCTTATCATTTAATTTCAGCAAAGAAAATGGGTTATATTTTAGAGAAATTACTGAAATGTTATTTTCACATAAATTTGTTTTGGCTCTTCTATTCTTTTAACTTAACCTTAAAATTCATTCTTTTTTTTTTTTTTAATTTATTTATTTGACAGAGAGAGATCACAAGTAGGCAGAGAGGCAAGCAGAGAGAGAGGAGGAAGCAGGCTCCCTGCCAAGCAGAGAGCCTGACTCCGGGCTTGATCCCAGAACCCTGGGATCATGACCCGAGCCAAAGGCAGAGGCTTTAACCCACTGAGCCACCCAGGTGCCCCTTAAAATTCATTCTAAAAAGTCATTCTTAAAACTGTAACTATGTGAGGTGATGGATGTGTTAACCTTACTATAGTAATTATTTTGTAATATGTACATATATCAAATCATTACATTGTATAGCTTAAATTTATACAGTTTTACATGTCAGTTATAACTCAATAAAGTGGAAAAAATTAAATGATCTATTCATATTAACAAGTCCATTACTTAGCATATTAAATTGGACTCTCTTAATGGATTCTTCATATACAAAAATAAAAAAAAAATTTTAAATTGTAAGTTATTTATAGCATAAGGTTATCCTGAGATTGATCAGTTAAGAATGTATTTTGTTGTTGTTTTTTTTTAAGATTTTATTTATTTATTTGATGGGGGAGAGAGAGAGAAAGAGAGAGAGCACAAGTAGGCAGAGCAGCAGGGAGAGGAAGAGGAGAAGCAGTCTCCTTGATGAGCAAAGAGCACTTTGTAGGACTTGATCCCAGGACCCTGGGATCATAACCTGAGCCAAAGGCAGACACTTAACCAACTGAGCCACCCAGCCACCCCAAGAATGTATTTTGTTAAAAATTTCTGGAAGGCTTTTGCTAAGACAATGATGTATAAACCGAAATTATTTAACGTGATTTAAACGTAATTTAACGTGATAAAGAAATGAAGGAATAGAGGACATTTAATCTATTTCTTTCATATGAATTTTTGAGTATATTAATTTTTCAGTTGTTACAAAAATGGAAATTAGATCTTTAATTTTCTTCAGTGTTTGCAAATCACTTTCTCTTGCATTTCTTTTCTTTTCTTTTTTTTTTTTTTCCAAGTATCATCAGTTACCATTAAATAAAAATAGAGTAAGTTGAATGTTATAGGCTACCTTTTGGTAATTTTTTTTAATCTTCCTTTTGAATGATAGGGTTTTCTTGGAAGGGTTTTTCACTGTATTTTTATCACAGTATAATTACATATAGCAAATTTTATTATACATTTCTACCTATTTTAACAAATGTATATAGTTGTGTGAACACACAACAAGCAAAATGTACACGTTTCATTATGCCAAAAAATTTTCCCATACTCATTTGTATTCAGTCCTTCCTTCATCCCTGAGCACTGATCTATTTTCTGTCCCTATAGTCTTGTCTTTGCAATAATGTTCTACAAGTGGAGTAACACAGTCTTTTGAACCTGGCTTCTTTCACTTAGGATATTAGAGAACCATCCAAGTCGTTGTGTGTACCCTAGTTCATTCCTTTTTATTTCTGGGTAGTATTCCCCTATATGGATGTGTCACAGATTATTAATCCATTTCTCAGTTGAGGAATGTTGGAGTTGTTTGCAATGTTTGATGATTACTAAGCAACTGCTGTAAAGATTTGTTTTCAAGTTTGTGAGTGAACACAGCTTTCTCTTTTTTTTTATTATGTTCAATTAGCCAGCCTATAGTACTCATAGTTTTTGATGTAGTGTTCAACAATTCATTAGTTGCATAGAACACCCAGTGCTCATCACAACACGTGCCCTCCTTAATACCCATTACCCGGTTACCCCATCCTCCTACCCTCCTCCCTTCTGGAACCCTCAGTTTGGTTCCCAGAGTCCAGAGTCTCTCATGATTTTTCTCCCTCTCTGACTTCTTCCCATTCAGTTTTCCCTCCCTTCTGCTGTGGTCCTTCACGCTATTCCTTATGTTTCACATGTGAGTGAAACCATATGATAATTGTCTTTTTCTGCTTGACTTATTTCACTTAGCATAATCCCCTCCAGTTCCATCCATGTCGATGCAAATGGTGGGTATTCATTCATTCCTTCCGATGGCTGAGTAATATTTCATTGTGTTTATGGACCACATCTTCTTTATAACATTCATCTGTTGAAGGGCATCTCGGCTCCTTCCACAGTTTGGCTATTGTGGACATTGCTGCTATGATCATTGGGGTGCATGTGCCCCTTCTTTTCACTACATCTGTATCTTTGGGGTAAATACCTAGTAGTCCAATTGCTGGGTCGTGAACATAGCTTTCATCTAGCTTGGGCAAATAATTTTATAAGAAACTGCCAAGCTGTTTTCCAAAGTGGTTGTAACATTTTGCATTCCCACCAAAAGTGTGTTAGTGTTGCTCTGCATCCTTGCCAGTTCGTGATATTCTCTCTTTTTCTCTCTTTTCTTTAAGGCATTCCACTAAGTATGGAGTTGTATCTCATAGTGGTTTTAGATTTATTTCCCTGATGACAAATGATGTCGAGCATCTTTCTCTGTGCTTTTTGCCATCGATATATTTTCTTTGGTGAAACATATGTTCAGCTCTTTGGTTCATTTTTAAAATCCGTTATTTTTTATTATTGGATTTTGAGTTTCTTTGTAATTTTAGATACAGGTGTTTTATGAGATATGTGATTTGTAAAAATTTTCTCTTTGTCATGGCTTTCAAAGAACAGACATTCTTAATTTAGATTAAATCCAGTTTGTTTGTTTGTTCCTTGATTCATTGTGCTTTTGGTTTTGTATGTAGAAATCATTGCCTAATTGAAGGTTACAAAATTTTTTTTCTTTTTTTTTTTGGTCAAGTTTTAGAATTCTAGGTTTTATATTTATATCTGTGATTCATTTTGAGAATTTTTTGGTACAGTGTAAGTTTGGATAAAGATTTTTGTTTTGTTTTGTATTATAAATTTGTTTGTTTGTTTTTTGCATATGGGTATCCAGTTGTTCCAGCACTATTTATAGTTGGAAAGACTGTCCTTTCTCCACTGAATTGCCTTTTTGCCAACAGGCCCTATATGTTTAAGACTATTTCTGCATTCTTTTTTTCATTCCATTCTTTTTCATGTTTGTTCTTTCTCCAACACAACTCTCTTGATTACTGTAGCTCTATATTAAGTTGGGATGTGGATCTTTTACCTTTGAAGAAAATGTATTCCTGTTTTTTTTTTTTTGTAGTTTTCTCTTAATGTAAATTAGGTTAGCTTAGTTAATGATGTTCGTGTCTTCTATCCTTGGTAACAATTTGTCTACTTGTTCTGTCAGTTGCTGAGGGTGTGTTGAAGTCTCCAGTTGTATTTGTGGATTTGTCTTTTTCTCCTATCAGTTCTATCAGTTTGGGTTCATAAACTTTGAAGTGCTGTTGTTAGGCACATACACATTTACATCTGCTATGTCATTCTGGGTAAGTGACCCCTTCATAATT
The DNA here is from genome assembly GCA_004024625.1 of Mellivora capensis. NCBI lineage: Eukaryota > Metazoa > Chordata > Mammalia > Carnivora > Mustelidae > Mellivora > Mellivora capensis. The sequence continues at coordinate 16,321 of PISX010018289.1, read as the reverse complement.
AAGTAATGTCCATCTTTATACCTATCCTGAAGTCTGGTTGGCATGATCTTGATAGATCTATTTCTGTTTCCTTTTCTTTAGTATTTGCATAGTATCTCTTTTCTAGAATTTTACTTTTGACCTGTTTTTGCCTTTATATTTAAATAGGTTTATGTACACAGCATATAGTTTGATCTTAGTTTTTCAATCCAATATGATCATCTCTATTTTTAACTAATGTGTTTATAAGGTTATATTTAATGTAATTACTAATGTGATTTTATTAAAATTCACCATAGTTTTAGCTGTTTTATTTTTTAGTCTCTTCTTTTGTTTCTTCCTCCCTCACATTTCATTTTTGATTATTCTATTTTAGCTTCATTATTTATTTTTTTGATTTTTCAAATTATTTTATTCATTACCCTAGGCTATACAGTATATGTCTTTAATTAATCAAAGTCTACTGTTAAATAATCTCATAATACTTAACATGTAATATAAGAACCCAACAGTATTTTCCCAATTTCTCCCCCATTCTTTGTGCTATTGTCATACATTTTACTTTTATATATGCTGTAAAGACAATGATTGTCAATAGTTTTGCTTTAGATATCTTTCGAATAACTAAAAATAAAGTTGAATTTTATGTTTACCTCCATTTATTCCATTTCTAAAACCATTTATTTCTTTGTGTATATGTTATGTCTTACCAAAGTTTTAAAAAACGTATTGAAATTTTTCTTCTCTATCAGCACATACACCACCAATTTCTGCCTTCTCCTGACTCTGTTAAAAATGAATTGTGAATGGGCAACTAGGAATATGTTTGATTTTTAGACTTCTTTTGTGCTTACTTAGAATTTTAGAACCATGGGATTGAATATGTCATAAGAGTTCCTTTGGCCTAATTTTCAAAGTGTGACAGATTTACTTCAACTGATCTTATTTTAAGATTCATCTAAAGTTCCCTTTCTGAGGTTGTAACTTAAGCCTGCTTGGTCTATGGGCTTCTTTTGCCTCTATTTCATTGCCCTGCTATTGTGTGAGGAGAGAGAACATCAGGACCACACTGTCTGCTTTTCAGTGTTCTCCTTTTAGTAACCTCACACATGTATGAAGATAGTTACTGAGTCCCTTCTTGCCATTCTCCTTTACAGGTAAAAATTCAGGTACTTATTTGAGTTTTTTAAACAGAAAGATCTACTTTTCATCTATCTATTCTTAACCATTTCTGTAATATTTTCCCCTGGATATCTCACATAATTATTTCTTTTAAAGATTTTATTTATTTATTTGACAGACAGAGATCACAAGTAGGCAGAGAGGCAGACAGAGGAGAGGGGTCCCTCCCTGCTGAGCAGAGAGCAGAGTCTGATGGAGGGCTCCATCCTAGGACCTGGGATCATGACCTGAGCCGAAGGCAGAGGCTTAACCCAATGAGCACCCCAGGCACCCCTCATGTAATTATTTTTGTTAGGGCATATAGAAATAAATAGTAGCAGTTTTCACCAAGATAAAAGAGCCAGAATCTCTGTGGGGCTAATGTTAACACTGGGAGAATGCCAGGGCATCAAATGAATTGGTGTAAATTCACAGGGTCCCCCTTCCTTTGGCAAGTTGTGCTCACTGTCCTGAACTTTACAGCCCAGGGCTGAACTTAAACTCTCTACCTGAAGCTGTATGGCTAATTTGAAATTGTAATTTCATACCTTTATGAAAGCCCAGGGACTCTGAAATTCGGAGGATGTCATCCAAAAGTGATGTTCACCTGAGGACCCAGGTTATTCCAGAGCCTACTGAATGCAGCAGCCCTGGGCATGTTACTTGTATAGGGATGGGCCAGAAGGAAAAGAACAGACTGGAAAACCTAGATTTTTTCTGAGCAAACCATATTCAGTTGTGGAAAAAAAAAATAGAATTGGGCTGGTCCTGTAGTAGAACTTATAAACACTTGTCAGTTATGAGGGTAACTGCAAGATAGATTTATTTTCAAGCTTTCCCCTTGATTTCATGTCCAGAGCATAACATTTTCTTTTTGTCTTTTTCCCCCCCTCAAGGGGTGCTACATCCATTGTGTACAGATGCAAACAGAAGGGGACCCAGAAGCCTTATGCTCTCAAAGTGTTAAAGAAAACAGTAAGTTTATTTCATTATATAACAGCATCTCTAAGGGATCTGTGACCTGGAGAAGCCAGGAGCCCTGATTCACAGGATAAAGAGGCCAGAGAACTGTTGTGTACAGCTAACTCACTTGAATCTTAAGCATGAAAGTGCAGCCAAATGAGTTGTTTTCTAGTAGAAACTCCATGACTCTTTGAAAGCAACTGGATCTCAGACTGGATGTGGTTGTGGGGAGAAGTGTGGCAAGGAGAAACCTTTAGAACTGGCAGGTAGACCTGGTATACTTTGTATACTAGTAATGTACGTATGTACATATATGTGTACACATGTCCATATATGTATACAGATATAGAATCTCCAATCACAGTTTAGTATAGTAGACATGCTTGCCATTTAAAAAAATACCTAAATGAAACACAAATAGATGTATTTGTGAAAGGAGTCATCAGCTTCTAACTTGGTTTTCAAATGTTGGGTTTGCTTCAGTGAAGTGTAAATAGACAAATACTGTTGTTTCTAGGACCGAGCCTACTCATTTAAGAAGTCTCTATTTGAACAAGAAGGAAGGATTGAGTTTTCATATTGCTTCTTTTTGCCATATGCTCATAGGTGAGCCAAGGGGGCAAAGTTACTCTGGCTCATCTCCAATGAGTAAGAGGTCCAGCAGGTGAGAGTTCACGATAGAAGTGGCAGCATCTGACACCAGCATTCATGGTAGTCCCTGTATCCCAGAGAGTGTTTGTCAATGCAGTGCATGGCTATTCTCTGTCTTGAAAGAGTTTCCCTTTATAAAACCACAAAAACATAACATATTCCTTTATAGCACATTCTTCCTTTCTCAAATTCTATGTGAACACATATGTGAAATATATATACTTCTGAAAACCCAGCTGTAAAGTGTGCTGAGGAGAGAAATATCATAAATCTTAAAATCAAATGATACCTCTTTTAGGCTGAAGGATTTTTTTTTTCTAATATCACCAACTGTTTATGTATTGTCTGGCCCAGGGAAATTTTAGAATCTCATACAGTGAAGAAGAGAATAATGGCAGGGTGTTTTCAATTGAGTAGAAGTAGAATGACATTTTGAAACAATCTGTTAGAATTTAAAGCCAGAGTAAACTAACAAAGACAGTTTAATTGAAGAATAATTTAATAACTTAAATGGCAATTGCTACTATAAACCCAAAGGGATTTCCTATTTGGCAATGATTTAAGTACTCCAGAATGTAGAGGAATCTTTTGATTGATAAGGTTTGGAATTTTCTCTTAAATCAATTTCTTAGAGTCATAACATTAATTTGAACTAAGGATTATTACAATTTTATGAAGTGGAACTTGTAAGTAAATATCTACTTTTTATGAAGATAAGTAAGCATGTTTTAGCAGTGGTCACATAGATGTTTTTGGACTTGATTATATTCTTTCTTGCTGGTTAAAAAAAACTGTCAGTAAAATTTGTGATTGGTTGTTTTTTTTCATAGTTGAGGAAACTTTGAAAGGGATTAGCTGTATGAATGTGTAGGAGAGGAAACACTCAGAAATGACGTGTGAATGCTCAGAATCCCAAAGGACAAAGAGCTGGTTGAGAAAATATTGGTTTATGTCAAAAATCTTTGGTTGAATTAGAATAAGAGACAGGAGAAAACATTTTGTGGGTTCATGAGTCATTCACTGGGAAAGCAAAGCTCTGGTTTGCCCTTGCTGTCTTCTCTTCTCCACTTCTGTTGTGGAAACATCTTCCTCAGAAGACAGGCAGGAAGAAACTGTGGATGGGACCCAAGTGTCAAATGGAGCTGCCGAGCGGTGCTGTAAGGCAGATGTTGTCAAACACAGTCACTGCTGTGCCAAATGGAATGAGAGAAAATCCCCTGGAGAAACCCAAGCTTTGAACGTGAATTGGATGGAATCTTCAGCATTGTCTCCTAGAATGAACCATGCACAGAGATGTGTAAATGAGAGAAATAGGAGGCAAAACCTCAAAAAGCAATTGCCTCCAGCGCTTCCTTTCTTATAGGTCATGAGGACAGAACTTCCTTCTCTAAATGAAATGAATGAAGCCTAGGAATCGCTTTACAAAAGAAAAGCAATGCAAGGAAAACAAATCATTTTCCTAGTGAATTCAGTTAAAGATCTGTTCTTTCAGGAAAGAGGGGACTTTAGAAATGGAATTATTTAATCAATCATTTTATTAGATCGAGCCACATAAAACTGCCTCTCTTAAATCATTTTTTTACCTACAAAAATGGCAGTTTTTTGTGGTTCAACTAATAACTTTGGGACCACTATATTACTTCACTGGATAATTCCTCTAGTCTTCATTTTATGACTAGACCTAAACCTAAAAGGTCTGAAAGATTGTCTGTCTGTCTGTCTATCTATCTATCTACCTATCATCTATTATCAACTAACTGTGAGAATTTCCTGGATCTGCTGTAATAAACTACCACAAACTGGGAGGCTTAAAACAATGGAAATTTATTCTCTTTGAGTTCTGAGGCCAGATGTCTGAAATCAAGGTTTTGGCAGGGTCGATTCTTTCTAAGAGTGGTCAGGAGAACTTGTTCCATGCCTCTCTCCTGCTCCTGGTGACAGAAACTTGCCTTGCAGATGTGTCACTCTAATCTCTGCCTCAGTTGTCATGTGGCCACCTTCTCCCTTTGTGTCTGCATCTCATCTTCCCTCTGTACATTGTCTGTGTCCAAATTTTCCTCTTCTTAGAATGATACCATTCCTGTTGGATTAGGGGCAGACTCTACTATGACCTCATCTTAAATGATCTTATATCCACAACACCTCAGTTTCCAAACTAGGTCACTTTTGGAAGTACTGCTGGTTAGGACTTCAATATAATCTTTTTTGGGAGGATAAAATTCTGCCCATAATACTATCTATAAGAAAAGACATCCGAGGTGAATTTCAAAATACGCCATTCAATCTGTTATCTGAAGATAAGTGAAACTTATATCATATTCAAGAAAGTTAATAAACCTAAGAAAACTCAATCCAGTTTATAGGTGATTAAATTCACATATGAACACTTTTAAGTCCAAGAAAGATTTCCCATCTCTTTTACAATTATTTGATAACAATAATCCTCTTTCCCCAGATCTGTTTAAATACTTTTTAAAGGCAGTTTACCCAAATTTTATTTTGTGGCAATATGATGTAACTTTCTATAGCTTAATATTTGGAGAAGGACTTAGTTTACATTGGCAATAAGAGACTTATTCCTAATTCATCACTGAGAATCCATTAGGCACTTATATATCTGGGTGATAGACACTGACTCTCATTTATCCACAGGAAGATAGACTAAAGCACTAGCTCTTATGGAGAAATCCATATCTTTTTGGTCATCAGGTACAGGACAGAGTTAATGCTTATAATAAACACATATTGTCACGTTTAGACAATTGGGTATTTTGACTAATAGAAATGTCTTTATGGGAAATTAATATGCAATTTTAATAAAAATATTTTTAACTGACATATGTTTTATATATGGATATAATATCATGTACTTTATATATAGATAACTATATTTCATAGAATTAGTATACATCAAAATACATATTAACCAAAGTAATAATGCCTGCAACTTACTTTCAAATACTTAAGCAACAAAAAAGTGTGTGAGTAGTGTGTATACATTTGGGGAGAGAAAGAAACTATAGCAAAAATCAACAATTATTGAATATAAGACAATATACTAGCATCCATGCTGGTATTTCAATATCTCAGTATATTTGAAAATTCTCATAGCCAAAAGTTTAGGTTAAAACATACTTCAACATTGACATCCTATTTTATCATAAATTAGCATTTCTTCTGGCCATTCAAAAAGCATTTCAAAATCTTGCAGTTTCTAAATGTTATGGTAAACTCCAGTGACTCTCTCTATTACAAATGTATTGAAGTGCCAGAAAATAGTTGAACCATCTCTTTATTGAAAAACCTAGACATTTCCAGAAGCAATATCTGTTCATCTTATTGTGTCATCAATACAGACAAAGTTTTGAGGACAGTAAGAGTAAACAAAGAGGTAAATGAATTGAAAGGCTTTTGTGATCATGTATTTGTTTACTTTTTTCTGCTAGTATTCAAGTTCCTTGTACTGGGGTAGTCATCAAATCACTTGGAGTGGCATCCATACTCTCCTCTTGGGAAAAAAGTGGCCTGTTTTGGAACTTTAGCTTTGAAACAAATACAGACTCATAGGCAGTGCCATTTTGGTCACCCCAAGTTCTTTATTGCCTTGCATAGAAGAACTAAGTGATTGCAGTTATCAGTGGAACTTGTTCCATGAACTTTGTAAAACATGAATCAAGGGTGAAGGGAACAAGGCTACCCTATTTTCCCTTCATTCATGAGCCTTTATCATCTCCATTTTATGTGATATTTAGAAGAAATTGAAGTAGAGAAAAAGGACTTATTAAGCTACTACTCAGATTAACAACTTAAGGACATTAAAGGATTCTAACTGGCATAGCTGTTAGGATAACCCGTGATTTAGAAGACAGAAACTTTTGGGCGGGAAGTGTGGTAAATTGTAATTTTTTTTATTGGAAAACAAATCTACAACTTCAAGTGGATTTGAGGCAAATTGTCCATAAGCAGATTTTCTTCAAGAGGCTAAATGAAGTTTAAAAGCAAGCAACAATAGAAGAAAATGTTTCTGGTACAGGACCAGCAGTACAAAAAAAAACAGTGTATGAGTACCTGGATAATATCCATTTTGCAACAGTGCAACTTTTAAGTGCATATTGTGACTGTCCATAGTCCAAGCAGAGTTACAACTCCACACTTCAACAATATGCTGTCAGTTCCTGAAGAAAACTACTTAAAAAGGCATAACCCAGATGTTTCCTCATTTGACCAACTCCCTCTAAGTTCAGATGTGCAGAAGGGCTTAGATATACCCAGAGTAAGCCACATGCAACATGTTACTTGATCGATTTTCTAAAATACGGTTTCAAGACAATGACAATAAGATAATGGAAGAAAGCATGGAGGAGTAAAGTCCTAATTACTACACATGCATATTTTTTGACAGCATTTTACAGATAAGTTACAAAGAAAAGGAAAATAAACAATTGTACAAGAAAGTGAACACATTCTGTACAGTATCTTCACTTTGCTATCATTTGTACAAGCACTTCATAGTTTGCTTGACCGTCACCATCAATATCTGCTTCCGTGATCATTTCATCAACCTCCTCATCTGTTAATTTCTCTCCCAGCTTCACATGGCGAAGCTCTGCTGCCATAATATAGCCATTGACATCCTTATCAAACGCATGGAATGCTTCTCTAATTTCTTCTTCACTTGTCCGTGCCTTTCATTTTTCTTGCCATCATTGTCAGAAATTCTGAAAAGTCAATTGTGCCATTACCATCAGCATCTACTTCATTAATCATGTCCTGTAACTCTGCTTCTGTGGGATTCTGCCCAAGAGACCTCATTACAGTTCCCAATTCCTTTGCTGTTATAGTTCCATCACCATCCTTGTCAAATGGCGAAAAGGCATATTTGACTTCTGCAATCTGCTCTTCAGTCCTCGGTCAGCCTGTAGTATGTCATTCGGCTTGCAGCCGCTGCTCGGGTCAGAGTGTGGCTTCTGCCTGTTGCTCTGGCGGCGTTGTCCTGGCAACTCCCTAGACGGAACATTTTTACTGATATCACACGACTTTCGAATATGCTGAACTTAAAACTGCACAAAATGAGAAAAACAGATTCGAGAAAGTGTCAGAATTTGAACAGATTGGGCAGATGGAACCTTCAGTTTGGACTGAATTTTGCTGAGTTAAATGGAATCACAACTTTGGAAGAATGGCACAGTGATAATGCAGTTACTATTTCAGGAGTGAGTCACAGGCTTTACCTTTTTTCCTGAGGAGTACATACCTCAGGGCGTAACTAAATAATCACACTTCAGCCCTATCTGTATACCTCATATTCGAGAAGAACTGAGTGAGATTTTTTTTTTAAGATTTTATTTATTTATTTGTCAGAGAGAGAGAGAGCGAGCACAGGCAGACAGAGTGGCAGGCAGACAGAGTGGCAGGCAGAGGCAGACTCCCTGCCGAGCAAGGAGCCCGATGTGGGACTCGATCCCAGGACGCTGGGATCCTGACCTGAGCCGAAGGCAGCCACTTAACCAACTGAGCCACCCAGGCATCCCAGAACTGAGTGAGATTTAAGACAATCATGCTCACCAATCATTTATAGTGTCCCTGGAATTTTGGAGACAAATATTTGAATTCTAGAATTTAGATGAAATTTCTAGCTCTATGGCTCAGCTCTTGGAAGAGATTGCATTCAGCTTACTGTAAAATCCATGCCCTTTCATGAAATACCCAGTACTGAGTCTCAGTATATAAAACCAGAATTTGTGAGTCTGAGAGCCAATCCCAGCATGCAAGTTCAGCATGTATAGGTATTCTGACTCTCCTTAAGAGTGGTTGTGCAGTTGTGGGGTGAGATTATGGGCTCTGGAGCCAGACAGATTGAGTTCAAAATCCCTTCTTCCACTTACTACTTGTGTGGCTTTACAACAAGTTATATAAATCTCTGAAACTTAGTTTCTTCATCTGTAAAATGGCTTTAAGATCATCTAGCTCATGGTGTTCTAGTGATGATTAAAGTGAGATAATTTGTGTAAAATATTTCTCAACACCTAGGAAGTTTGTTATAAATGGGAAAATTATTCTTATTATCGATTATAAAGGCTCCACACAAGCATTTTATATTATGATAGTACCCGTTCCTTCTTTGCAGTTCTGATGTTCTCATTTGCTTCATTTAAAACTGAGTGGTAAGCAGCACCCGGCACATTGTGCAATTCTGAATGAATAAGTTTAATTATATTGTTTTTAGAGTGTTTTTAAAATTTCTGCCAAAATGGGTACATATTTTACTACTATTATCAAATTTAATCTGATACTAAGTAAAAATTTCTGATCCTGTGAACTCCTATGTAAACAAATCTTGGGGTCTTGTGATTACTAGATTTAGAGTGCTTTCAAACTTATGGTTCTATCTGTTTCTCTGCATTGGAGCAGTGTGACTACATCCACATTGTAGAAGCTGTTCCAGGTCTAAATTTTGTCCTATCTTAGTTATTAGAATGTAAAGCTACCTATCAATTTCTATGAAGGTTTTTGTTGAATAATTTAATTTATGAGAAAATGCCTTTAACTTTTATAAAATTTCCATAAGTGCTAAAGGATGAAAGAGGCCTTTCTTCTGAGTTAGTTGAAGAAACACACATTGTGATCTGCTAATCATTCTGTGATTTAGTATTTAATATCTATTCATTTTTCCTTATAGTCTTATGAGTTAACTATTTGAGCATATAACTATGATGTTGCAGGAGAATTTGAAAGGTTGTTCTCCATTAAATTACAGAAGATACATAATCCTCTTCCCAAATTCTTGGTAGGTGAATCTTCAGGTCATCTCCATTAGAGGAGATTTCCAAAATCCTCCATCCTAAAATAGAGATAATAACATTCATCCCACTGGGTAAACTTAGGATTACTTGCTCTTATTTCTTTCTGCCTAGCTTTTGGGAACACAGAAAACTGTCCATGAGCCTTTTATTTTGCATTTGCTATGGTGTATGTAAGAGAGATGTCTGGATCCATCCGAGTTAAAGATATGCATCTATTAAATGATGCCATAGCCAATTTTAACCACTCATGGATATGCTCTAAAAGTGAAGTCAAGGTCACGTTTGGTCAGTGAAGGAAAGGAGAATATAAATCTGTAGCTCAAATAGACTTTCTGGGCCCAATTGAGATCTCAGAACACATTAAGGAAAGTAGCTTGCAGATAACAAGCTGTGTCAAGTGAAGTGAAACTTCTTCAAGCGTTCTGTCAGTTGAAACCTATTATTGATTTTCATAGGAACTATTAAGCCAGGTTTCCTGGAATAGGAACAGGGAAATTTTATTCAGTTTATGACAAGTATATGTCTACAAGAAAAAAAGGTCGTAGTGGAGTGGAATGTTAAAAACTTGACCTGATTTGTATGCTTTACCATTCAGAGATCCACTTGGAAGTCAGAAAATTCTTTCAGAGAATTAGTTGTTCCAGTTTGATTTGTTTTCTTTTTTGGTAGAAATGCTGCTGGAATCTGTCACAATTCATCTTGCTTATCTGTCTTCTCATTATATTGATCTCTCAGCAGTATTTTGTTGCCTTTTTAAAAATAAACACCATAATTCAGACAACCTGCTGTGAAGGGTGGTGAGAGACGGGGGAGAAGAAGAGACTGAGAATATAGGCTCATGCTTGGATAACCGTACCGTTGCGTGGAAGGAAGCACACTTGGCTGTGACACCATCGACTTAGATGATCACATTTAAACCTCTAGTATTCTTTAAGTAATGGGCAGCTTGTTCTAAAGTGATCTTCACCCTAAAAGGAAGATGTTTACCTAGCCACAAACAGGAAGTCTTACAGGAAGAGCCTATGTTGCCATACCCTAGTAGAAGAAAGAGATTAGAAACTTCTCAGAGAGTTGAATGGGAAAGGCCTTGTAACCAGAAGAGAGGTGTTGGGAGCATGAAAGTTGAAAGGAACCAAGGTCGGAAGATCAGAGCTGGGGAGTTGTACCCAGTGGTCCACAACCAGAGAGCTGAGACAGCCTGAAGGAACACAGCCTACTGGCCTCAAACCAGTCTTGGGATTCATAGCTTACTAGGAAAGGGAGAAACTATAGAATTAGTGTTAACAGAGAAGAACATTTCAGTAAATCTTTATTTTTATATTTATGGTGTAATGTTGAATGATGGTCAAAGCTGCATCCACCCAAACAATGTAAGAAGAGAGGGGAGAAAGAAATCTAAAAAAAAAAAAAAAAAAAAAAAAGATAAAGTCATCAAACTCCAAAACCACTAATCTGCTAAGAGAGAGGAAATGAAAGACTGTGTGCAGGGGATATTAAATAGAAGAGATTCAAATAATTTTCACTATTGAATTAGGTTTCAACTCCTTTTTTTTTTTAAACTAGCATCCTCAAATCACCCTATGCCTCTTCAGAAGTTTTAACACTGAAGGAGCATGGTGCTAATAAGAATGGTGCCCACATTTGATTATTAAACACTGTGTGGCCCCATTTACCTGTTAACACAACGTGCCCCGTGGGTGTATTTACTTATGGGAGTTTTAGAAAAGAGACATGTCCAAAGTACACAATAGCATATAGAATTTGAACCCAAGGCTTTTGAGTCCCAATATGGGTCCTTTCTATTTATACCAGTGAGGTCCTGATAGAAAAAGACCAAAAAAAAAAAAAAAAAAAAAGACAAAAGGTAGGAGTGATCAGGGCCCAGATCTGACACTGACACTGGATATTGCTCTTTACTAAGCTGATAAAGGATGAAAAAAACCCTTTGTTGACACAGAAACTGAGAAACTGAGTGTATTTTTAAGTCACACTGTGAAACAAAGGTAAATAATATTCCTTATGTGCAGAGAACACAAGCAACATATTTCTTTTCCAAGTTGTTGTTAAAAGTTTAGTTTAATGAGTTTCAGCACACAATATTCACTACCAAATGAAAGAGGAGTAACTGGGGAGTGTGTAATATACAAACTATACACATTGCTTGGTGTGAATCTTTGCACTTTGTCTTTTTTGATATTTTATTTATTTGATAGAAAGAGGGAGAGCAAGCACAAGGAACGAGGGAGCAGAAGGAGAGGGAGAGGCAGGCTCCTCACTGTGCAGGGAACCCGATGTGGGGCTCAATCCCAGCACTCTGAGATCATGATCTGAGCCAAAAGCAGTCGCTTAACCGACCGAGCCACCCAGGCGCTCTTCTTTGCACTTTGTCTTAATGGTAGATGGAATGCAGTGACCCCAGGTATGGCTGTGTGTATGAAATTCCAGTTTCTTCTCTGCTGCAAGTGTCTACATCACAAGATGTTTAGTTAAAGCTTCTCATATTTATCTCCACTCCAGAAATCTGAAAAATGTATCAAATGAGTTTATATATCTACACTGCTTCCCCCCCACACACAACATACCAAGCTGTCATTGGGAAGATTTTTTTTTTTTTTTGAGGTTTTGAAATCAGACTAGCCTGGAACTATTTTTCCATAATAACATGAGGACACATTTGGGTATTTGGGTATTGTGATCAGTGTCAAGGGAGGGGCATACATAATAAAGTACTGTAAGTTGTGAATGACTTTTTTCATTGATAAAGCAGATCCAAGATTACCATTGTCATCTTTTAAAATTTGACATTTTTATGAAGGGGAATGTGGATAAGTATCAAAATTTACCTATCGCATTTTTATCTGCCAAAAAAATTCAAGTATCCTCTATTTTCTATGACAATTAAAATTCTTCCTAAGACTGGTGCCCCTGGATATCTCAGAAAAGAGGCTTAAACTTTCCAGCCAAAGATATCTCAGTTTTTCCTCACTTAAGAGTCTCTATTAGTTTAAAGGAATTTCTTTAAGGTAAATATTCAAGGTAAATCTGTCTCAGAGCTATTTCTCCCTTGCTCTGTTCTTTCTGTGCTTGCTTAAGTAACCCGTGGAGGCATGGTCTCTCCAGTGAGGATGAAGTACCCATGCATCCAGACATCACCAGCTGCTGACTGCACTAAACACCTAACCAAGTGAGGGCCCCAGCAGCTAGAGACAGCAGGAGATACATCATAGGGTCACATGATGGTCAGACATTCAGGGACAGGACCAGACCAGCCAGGCAGCACAAAATCAGAGACCAGCCCAGTGTATGGATCTGTTCCTTCTCTGAACCCTGACAGTCCTGGACAGTCTCAGAGAGGGAACAGTGCTAGGGCATTATCATGGAATGTTGTGCATGTCCACCCAACTACTCACACATGGGACCTTAAAACTCTGAGCCATTTAACCCAGAACAGACTTAAGGACAAACTACTGGGAGTACGGGGAGGATGTCCACATCACTCTAAAGAAAAAAATGTTGAGAAGAACTGAGCTAACACACTTCAGCTTCAGATTTCTAGAAGTATCTAGTCTCTTCAGAAAAGTGAAGCTCTGGGATTAACTCATGTTAAGATGCTTCTTCAGCAAGGGAGGCAAATCAGAGGAAGAATACTGCCCTGGAGCAATATCAATAATGGAATTTTTTTTCAGAGCTTAAATCATCAAGATTTCTACTATCTCTTTCTTTATAATTCTGGCCCCGAATCATGATTATATTGCTTCTGGGCTCATTTAAAATCTTTTTTTTTTTAATCAATAACCCATTACTTTTCATTTTAAAGAAAATTTTTAGCATCCTTGAACAATATTAACTAGCATATTTGAAAGCCTTACTTATCTTAGGAAGAACAGTTAAGGAACTTCTAATAAAGATCTTAATAGTGGGACGCCTGGGTGGCTCAGTTGGTTGGACGACTGCCTTCGGCTCAGGTCATGATCCCGGAGACCCGGGATCGAGTCCCCATCAGGCTCCCAGCTCCACGGGGAGTCTGCTTCTCCCTCTGACCTTCTCCTCGCTCATGCTCTCTCACTGCCTCTCTCTCAAATAAATAAATAAAATCTTAAAAAAAAAAAAAAGATCTTAATAGTAATAATAAAGCTTCTGATAGTGTCCAGGTTTTCCCCTATTCAAAGTTACCCTCATAAGGGATTCAACCCCAAGATATAATTGATGGGATTTAAAATAATAATGTTTATAAGGGTATATTTTGTCTTTGTTATTTGATGGATTACAAAGTCATAAACTCTTTTGAATGCCTAGTCAGTTTTATAACCAATAGATGATCTCTTAGTTTGAGGATTAAATGGATATTTCAGGGCCTCTAGAGTATACAATGTCCTACCCCTCATTTCAGATGGTTTGGGAATTTTACACCTGAATCATTGCTGTCCAACTGAAAGAAGTACAAAATCAGAACTAAACATTGTATTTCCATGCCTTCTTGGTAACTTTAAAAGCATTTTGAAAAGCACTGTCTTTACCACATAAAAACTACTAAAAGTCACTGATCCTGGCAGGCTGGGTCTGGGGACCCAGAGAGGTCCTGCAGGACCAGCCAAGGGTGTCCCTGGCTGCATGCGGGATAGAAATCAAATGTGAGCCAGCAAGAGGTGAAAGCAAAGTTTATTGCAGGTGTAGAGAGCATGCAGTTACAGTGTCTGGAGACTCAGAAAGGAAAGGATGGAGTCTCATCTTTGTTAGGGACCTGGGTTTTTTTTTTTTTTTATTGAGGATCATGATCTGGTGTACACGTCCTCTCAGGCATCCAGGAACCACCTAGAACAAAGACGAGGGCCAAGTGTTCTTCCTTGGAGGCTGGGGGACTTGACATTGAGATGTCCAGTGCTGGTGACCTGAAATATGCATATGACAGCTGCATCTAGTCCTTCTTCCCGGGTTCTTCCTTAGATGCTATCTATTCTAGAGAAATCATTAACTCCTTGTCTTACACTACATGCATTGAGGCATGTACAAAGTGGTGGTGCAGGTCCTAGCAAGAACAGAAGGAAAAGGAACAAAAAGCAGGTCTTTAGGCATTCCTTCAGTTTCCCTATCTCAGCAGTAAAAGAGAATGATGCAGTTTGTTAATTTCTAATAGGAATTAGAATTAGGACATTGCTGATACCCAGGTCTGAAGTAACTCAGGTGTGACCTCAGCAGTTAACAGTGGTTAATAAATGTAAAAAATTGGGCTTAAAACCTCCGTGGAGCTTAACCAAAGTAGTGCAGTTCTTATCTCAATCTTCATAAAAGGTGAAGGATGGCATTTAAATATAAATGCAAACAGATATCTGCTCCCCTATTTTATTACCTTCAAATAAGATTATATTGGATACAGTTTAGGATTTTGATGAAGTTATCTTTCATTTTTAGAAGAAAACAGGAACAAAACCATATTTCAAGTTTATTAGACTTTTTTACTTACTACTACTGGCACTCTCAAGTATCCTAGTATTTCTAAATTTAGTTTGTTTCAATTACAGTAATTTTTATGGAAAAACACAGAAAATTGAAAATAGAACACTAAGAAATATTCACCTTACTTTTACAAAACCCTTTCAGGAAATGCACTGAACATCTACCATGAGCCAGGAGATTTCACATATACTTTAATTTACTTCTTATAACAATAATACTGTAGATAGCAATTATTGTCTCTGTTTTATCTATGAAGAAATCAAAATAATCCTCAGATAGGATAAATGATTTTATCAAGGACTCTAAATAGCAGAACCAGAATTCAAGTTGCATTTTAAAATAAAGTACAACCACGGATATTCACTACAGAATGATTTATATTAGTAGCAAATTTTAAGAAATCCTAAATATCTAATTATAAAAATAGTCATTCATGGGGCACCTGGGTGGCTCACTGGGTTAAGCCTCTGCCTTCACCTCAGGTCATGATCTCAGGGTCCTGGGATCGAGCCCCACATGAGGCTCTCTGCTCAGCAAGGAGCCTGCTTCCCCCTCTCTTTCTGCCTGCCTCTCTGCCTACTTGTGATCTCTCTCCCTGTGTCAAATAAATAAATAAAATCTTAAAAAAAAAATAGTCATTGATGACACTGGAGCATTAGGAAACTGCTTTATATTCTGCTTGTGAATGTTAGCTATCCATAAAATGTTATGTTATTTTTCACGAAAATTATAAGAAACAAAACTCTCCATATTTGAAGTATGTAAAGAAACAGAGTTTTAAATTTAAAAGAAAATGAATCAAAATGCTAATGGTTACAATGGTGGGTATGTTCCTCACTCTACTGTTTTATAGTTCACATTTTTTTAATGTGGCTATGATACTCTCTAAAAATTTATACTACCTCTTTATTGTCTTCCAGCCCTGGCAACATGCCCCGGAAAAGAAAATTTGGGAGGCTGACATTCCATTCCTTTTTTAATCATAGGATTTCATCTTCTCTTTTGCAAGGATCTGACTGTGGTGGTGTTGACACGCCCTCATCGCCCTCATCAGGGAATCTGGGGGAGTAGGGACTCAGCAAAACTTTCCTCCTGAACCGTGCCCCAGCAGGCACAGAGACAAAGAGAATTTGCAGTCACATCCCTCTACTTCTCTGCTTCCTGAGGACCTCCCAGCTCCTTCTTCAGGAGTGCATATTACATTCCAGCTTACGTGGCTACAAGTTACTGATTTTTTTTTTTTTTATAATTTTTATTTTTATAAACAAATTTTTATCCCCAGGGGTACATGTCTGTGAATCGCCAGGTTT
>PISX010018288.1:0-41144 GCA_004024625.1 Mellivora capensis | reverse complement strand
CGACATATCAGATAAAGGGCTAGTGTCCAAAATCTATAAAGAACTTATCAAACTCAACACCCAAAGAACAAATAATCCAATCAAGAAATGGGCAGAGGACATGAACAGACATTTCTGCAAAGAAGACATCCAGATGGCCAACAGACACATGAAAAAGTGCTCCACATCACTCGGCATCAGGGAAATACAAATTAAAAACTGCTTTTAAATTCAAGTGAAGCCATTCTGTCATTCTGACTTATCTTGCTTATTTCGCCACACTAACTAGAAACAGCAAAAATGACATGAACAGAAACTTATATTCTGTTATATATGGAGAAGATACGGATATACATGGATATACTTGGATAAAACCTAGAAACAAGGCAAATAATTTACAGAATATTTTTGTACCTATTAAATCTTCTGTAAATGAAGTCTTTATCTGTTGCTTAATTAACCATTGGATTTTTAGCGGGAGAAAAGGAACATACTGTCTTGTGCATTCATGAAAACAAATTTGATATGGTTTAAAAGCTTGAGATCATCCTCAGCATCAGATTGTTCCAATTACTATCCACAGAAGTTTTATGAATTATTTCTTTAGTTCTGGCACATCCAAAGACACAGACAGTAAGCAACCCACCCAAAGTTGCACAAAGAGATTCAGCTAAGACTAAAAATTACATGGGTTTAATTTTATGTCCAGTCTTAGACCAGAGTTTTCTAGTGTATTGCTGTCAAGGATTGTGCCTTCAAAGTGATTCATGCAAGAAATTCTAGGACTAGAAGTGTTGGAGGACTTTGGGTGGCTTATGATTGAGATTCTTTCACTGCCATCATCAAAGTACAATAGCAGTGTTTCCATGGAAAGTAGCAGAAGCTCTGATGTGGTTTTATGTGCATACTAACCTAGAATGACAGAGCGTTTATCTGTAAAGGTTAGTGTGATCTTGAGGTTTACCTTTCTGTTCCTATTCTATGTAAAAGGATAACAACTCTGCAGGGTGGACATTTGATCGAATATTGTAGGAAAAAATAGCCTTCACATAAGAAATTGTACCATTGGAATCCCATACTCATAGTACTCCTAATAGTTTAGAGGCATGCTTTTTCAACTAATATTAAGTTGTGGTGAACTTTGATGGTTAGGATATATTCTGGAAGGGAATAATTTTCTGGGTCTTTCAATAAAATAGCTAAGTAATAATGATAGCTTAGATCAAAGCCATATTGTAGTCAATGTGTAACATGTGGACAATATTTATGGAATATTCACATTTATTATTCATAAGAAAATGTTACAAAATGTTCAGAATTTCAGGACCTTCTCTAACTTTGTGTTTACCTTGCTAACGAATTCCATTTATTCAAGAAACAGTTGGGACAATTATAAGTAACAACTAAGAGCTGTGATGATAAGAATGTGCTCGCCCTGTAGAACAATGCCATCTAATGGAACAATATCACTCACAAATATGAGGATATATAATTTAAAAAATGTTAGTAGTCACATAAAAAGTGAAAT
Source organism: Mellivora capensis (assembly GCA_004024625.1). Lineage (NCBI taxonomy): Eukaryota > Metazoa > Chordata > Mammalia > Carnivora > Mustelidae > Mellivora > Mellivora capensis. The sequence continues at coordinate 39,637 of PISX010018288.1, read as the reverse complement.
AAACAGGCAAAGTTAATTTAACCAAATATATCAAAAAATTACCATTTAAATATATAATTAACCTTGAAATTATAAATAATTTGTTCAAATTTTTAGCCTTCAGTCTTCAAAATCCAATGCATATTTTTGCATAAAGCATATGTCAGTTCACACCAGCCACATTTTTTGTGCTCAAAAGTCACATTGTACAGTTCATTTACCTTATTGAACAGTGTAGGTTTGCAACTTACTAGATGTAATGGGTTCTGTGGAATTTGTATAATTCTGGAGATATTTATAAATTGATATGCAAACACAGTGGGAAACAAATGACTCACATGGATAGAGGGGAAACTAATGAAGCAAATTTTTTTAAAGTTGCACATCTGTGAATAATTTAAAAAAAAGTTATGAGAGCACATGGGCAATAAAAAGAAAAAAATAGGCATAAGTGGTATCTTCCAGATTTCAAATAATTAGGTGATTATTCAAGTATTAGGTACACTGGAGAAGGTGGAGTGAAGAGGAGGCAATGGAAAAAGATTGCATAAAAAGTGGGTTTCAGAATTGCTAAAAATCCCTCTGTGTTCTGTCGAGGAGTACAGACATTGTCTGGCACACAATCCAGGGCCACTGGATTATTAGGCAGAATTAAGAGACATTCATCCAGATTAGTTGACTTATAAAAAGGTTTCATGGTCAAGTCAGCTTGCATAATATTGGGTTAAATACAGATAAACTTATTTCTTCTAATATTTTCCAGTCCTTACATTAATGTTTATTAAAATTCATAATGGAGATATGATACATGGTTTTTCCCAGATTAATTTGATCACTGGTCTCTTTTTTCCAAGGACCATCTTGCCCAATCAGGTTCTCTGGAAAACTTAGCAAATGCTGACTTAAGTAAAATCTTAGCGGGAAAAAAAGGAGGACACTGTGTGACAATTCAGAAGTCTGTCCACTCCGTTTCTTGTCCTAATTAGGATCTGACTTGTGGGTAACAAATCCCTCCATGCACATTTCAATTTTGAGAAAGTGATTTTGCATACTCCTCTTTTTTTAATCAGGACTAGAGAAATCAATTGTGGAATTATTACCTAATATAGCAATCTTACCATGGAAGAAAATACTATAGAGGGAAATTGGGATGAAAAAGAGGACCATTCCCCACCTCCAAAAAAAATGAAAAGAAAAGAGAAGGGAGGGAAGGGGAGGGGAAGAGATCCAGGAGAGGAAAAAGAAGGGAGAGGAGGAAAGAAGGCAGGGCAGGATGGCAGGAGTGAGGAATGGAGAAGAGGGGGACAAGAAGGGAGAAGGAAGAAACAGAGGGTCATGACTGTTTAACTGTGTGGCAGAAGAAGAGAATAAATGAAGAAAACAAAGAATCAGTCGTCAGGGTAAAAAGAAGAAGGCTCCGTACCCATATTTTAAGAGAGGAGATAGTTTTAAGACAAAGGAAGCGACCAACAGTGCCAGATGTAGAAGAGAATCACACAGGTAAATTATTCATTCCATGAGAACTCCAAGGTTACATTTCATAAGAATTACTAGTTTTGTGTGTCTAATAATGAAGATTTTTTAAAATTCTAAAACTTGAAAGTTCATGCAAAAGTTTATAGATGCACGTGTTGGGGAAGAGAGGGGAAAAAGTGTTAACTGGTGAATATAAAATTATAAACATTGGGCAAACAACATGCTCTCTCTAAAGGTGGAATCTAAATATTTGTTTCATACATGCAAAAAAGGTATTTAATTTCCTTCTGAGATTTACCTGAGTGAGATTTTGAGAAGAACAATTTTGCAGGTTTTTTCATCTGGCTGGTTTTCAGACCTCTGTAGTCATTTCTGTCTGGTAATCTGCAGATTGCTTTCTTGTTGTGCCCTGGGAACAGAGTTCTCATGGGCCCACTGAGAGAGATCAGTGCTCTGAATTGATCCAGGAGCATTTGTCTCCCGTGAATAAGTAATTTAGAGTTGAGAGCATATTTCACACAGCCAAAATTAAGAGACATCTTATTTCACCAAGAAATAGGTCATTTGAAGCAGGAGACACTGAGAGTGTGCTTAAGGTAATTACGTGGAGCAGGTGGTCTTCACAGCTAGTGCTGACTTTGATGAAAGAGAGATCATAGTCTGAAAATAGCCAGTGTCATGTTGAGTTCTGAAGGGAAAAAAGGAAAAATTTAATAACCAGCTTTGAAGTGAATACCAATATTCTGTCATCCCTCACTTACTTTCCATGGCGGATTAAAGATACTATTACTATTTTAACTTTGTTGCTGTAGGAAAATTAAAAGCAGGGTTCTTTTTCCACTTCTTTAATTCATTCCTTAAAAACTTGTCCCAATTATGCCTTTTGGATTAGCATGAATCTATTTGTTTTAACTTATAAATTTCATTTTCCAAATTTAAGATTGTAACTGAGTAGAAAAAAAAAAATGTGGACTCTAGAGCCAGCAGAGTAGCAGTAATTTATCTTGTGTAGCCAAATCCACTTCTGAAAATGCCCAGGCAACTTCTGCAGAAGTCAGTAGAGATTGGTTATAGATGCCTGTGGATCCTGTGAAGATTTTCTCAAATTTGGTGAAGCCCAGTGCTGAAAATATATTATTTCCTTGAAATGGAAATACAGGAAGAGTTCATTCATTGTTTCCACAAATTATCTTATTTTTAAAATAATATTCTTCTAAAACTAATATATTATTTTACAAGTGTACTGTTACTTAGCATGTATGTATATAAACATGTATATATATATATATTACTTAGTATTTAGTCATAATATAGTCAAGATGACAGACATAAAACCTCACTGTCCTGTCTGTATTCATTTCCTTTGCTGATGTAACAAAATACTACAAACCAGGTGGCTTAGAACAACAGATATTTATTCTCTCAGGATTCTATGCTGGAGGCCAGAGTTGGGAACTAGCATCTGTAGGCCAAGCTCAGTGTTGGAAGGGCCCCTGCTCCCCAGGTAGTCTCTAGAGGAGAGTGTGTTCCTTGCATCTTCTGGTGTGAATTGCTTGGCTTGTGACCACAGTTCTCCAGTCTTTGAGACCAAAATATTCTAATCTCTCTCTGCTCTATCCTCACATCAATTTTTTCATATGTACGTGCGTGTGCATGTGTGATCTCCTGGCCATTCCTTGTTGTATGGATTCAAGTGATTGCATTTAGGGCCTTCCCAGAGAATGCAGGGATAATCTCCCCACCTCAAGATCCTCAGCACCTAAGAATTCGCAGAGATCCTTTTTGCCCCATAAGGTAACATTCAAATGTCCCAGAGATTAGAGCGTGGATATATAGGTGTTGGGGTGGGGCGAGGCATTTTTTCAGCCTATGACACCATTGACGCATGTTGCCATTTCTTTCCCCACCAATAGAATTCTGCTTTTGTCAAGAGGTCACCATTTCCATAAAGTGTAGGCAGTGACTTAAGCTGAATGTAAAGCAGGTGGGGCCGTCTATCTCTACCTGCTCCAGATGGCCCTGTGATCCAGGTCCTGCAAATGAGATGTAAGAAAACATCAGCTTGGGAATTAGTTTTCAGAAAGGTCTTCAGTGAAGGCACTGAAATCATGAACTTGGCACGACTAAGCTATCTCTGGCCCCATCTTCCACCTTGAAATCAGACATGACTCCTCATTTCTAAGATAATAGTTGGTGACCATGAGGAAAAGAGCCGATAAGGAGAAAAAGGTGCAAAGCAAAATATAGAAAAAAATCGAAAGGTCATTATTAAGCAGCTGAAACAGTGCCAACAACTGCCCATTCCAGTCTTCTTGCTATGTTAAAGTGTAAAAATAACTACGTAAATAAATAAAACAGACCAATATTTGTTTAAGCCATGGGTAGTCAGATTTTCTGTTATTGCAGCCAAAATTATCCCTAACTGATACATTCTGAAGTATTTGGAAAATCTGAGGAGCATGAAAAAGAAAAAGAAAAAAAAAAACACTGTTAATACCCCAACCAGAAACTTTCACTGTTAACATTTTGTAGTATATTTTTCCAGCCAAATCAAAGGAACTTTATAGTACATACTGTTTCAGAATTGCTTTATATGGCCCAATTATGTTATGACCACTTTGTCATGTCATTAAATATTAATTTGCAAGACGAATATCTGCATGGTGGTCCATCATTTTAATAAACCATAATTAAATAATCTTAACTGGAAATGCACTTAAAAATTAGAAGTGGAAGGATGTCTAGGTGGCTCCATTGGTTAAGCATCTGACTTTGGCTCAGGTTATGATCTCAGGGTCCTGGGACCCAGCCCAGCGTGGGTCTCTCTCTATTCAGCCAGGAGTCTGCTTCTCTCTCTCCCACTGTCTTGTGAGCTCTCTCTCTGTCTCTCAAATAAGTAAGTAAAATCTTTTAAAAAATGGAATCTTTAAGTATTTCATTTCTAGTCTATTTCCCATTGATCCTCAGAAGAATGTTTCAAGGTTTGTTCATTATTGTTGGTATTATCTAGTGTTTCTTTGTTTAGCAATAAAATGTAAAATGAACACGGACAACAAAATAAGAAAAAAAGTGCTAAGCAGTTTGAGTCTGAACCATAAGAAAATGTTTCCAGTTTCACAGTATTTCATCTCTACTGGAAGAGGGGGAAAGTCTGGGAGGACAAAATCTAGTTAGAATTGACTGAAGGGGTGATTATGTTGCTAAGGAGATTCTTTTCATTATACTCCATATGAATCTCATCCTTTGTTGTACTATTTTCTTTTAGTTATACATTCTCAAGTATAATATTTCTTTTAATCAAAATAGCTTTTATGGAAAAGATAACAGCATATTGTGATATAATAAGCCTTGAAATATAAAACCAATATGTAATATTGATACAAAAGAAAAAGCAAAGATTTCTTTTGTTAGCTATTCAGAAAATGAATTGATAGAAAATATGAGTCTGACAACTAATTCTCTGTCACAAAATTTGTAGGAGGAATCTGAACCAGTATCTTCAAGAAAATGAACAAAAAGCTTGTCTTTTTCTCGTCCCTGGAAATAAGTACACAATAGGGGCACACTGAGTAAGAGAATCTCATTCTAGCAAATGCTGACTATCCATGGAAGTATTGCCACTTGTGGAGAACCATAAGTAGCAGTGGGAGAAAGTGTTGAAGGATTTCTGGTTAAACCAATGATTCATGCAGAAAAGATCTAATACTGTTCTTTCTCACTGAGCCCACATTACCAAACCCTTAGTCTGCATGTAGGAGTTTATAAAGCAGTTTTTATAAATTTGTAATCCTATACGTATTTCCATTTGTAATACACACACACACACACACACACAAACACGTAGGGGGAGGTGTGATAATGAAAGGAAATAGTAGGTTTCCATAGCAACATAACAGACAATCCATAACATGGAGGTGATGTGATATAAACAGCTTCTTCCTCCAAAGAGAGGGGTGGATCTACAATCAACATGATGTAGTTATCAGCCAGTGCACACATCTGTGTAAGTCAGAAGACACTTAATTTAATTCAGAGTTAGCTGTAGCTCAGTTGCTCAGACTATGTCATCCCAGTGACTCTTCTCTTTCCCCTAGTATAATTGATGACAACACAAGTGACAGAAAGGAAGGAAAGGAGTCTTTTGGTTAGTTAAATAATTTTGCCAATAATTTGATACATTTCAAATTTTGATTTTTGAATCTATCTGTTGATCTCAAAAATATCCATCACCATAACTCAGTTTTTGCTGGGCACACATCTGTATTGAGATAAAAATTACATGCTATGTGTTGGCATTCCAAATTATATGCACAAGAACTAAAAGAAAAAAAAAATCTAAACCGGTTGTGAATCATATTGGCAATCACTATATCATCTTGCATGTTGTCCTCACTTGCTAGTTTAGTAAATTCAATTTGAACTTGTTGTCAAGATTTCAAGGCATTGGCCAGTAGCTGTAATCCATATACTTTAAAATATTTTTTCTGCAGTGATGAAAATAAGTCACAAGGAAAAAAGGGTGATATAAAGTATTAATAGCATCTCGTGACTTCTAAAAATGGTATACAGGGATTATAGAATATGTTTAAAGGTCTGAGAAGATGGGGAGCCATGCTGTGACTTACAAGAAATGGCCAAATATATATTTCTCCTATGTATTTGGTCTTTGTTCACAGTTTCTGGCTCATAGCTCCTAAAACTCTTGAAATTTCTTGTGATAAGGGAGATAAAGGTGGTTTTTGTTGTGTTAGTGAGGCACCTTTCCAAAGCCTTTGGGTAAGGATGTCAGGTTGGTTGCCTGGAGGACCAACCAAGTTATTAGAGTGTTGAAAGTTTCAGTCTCAGCCCTAGACCTCTGGGGAAGGGAGAGTTACTGGAGGTTGAATCAGACAATGGCCAAGGACTTAATCAGTCATGGCGATATAATACAGCCTCCATAAAAACCCAAAAGGACTTCAGAGAGCTTCTGGGTAAATGAACAGGTGGAGAAGCAGGGAGATTGGTGCACCTGGGGAGGGCATAGAAGCTCTGTGTTCTTTTTTCATACCTAGCTTTATGCATCTCTTCATCCAAATGTTGATTTTATCCTTTATCCTATCCCTTAACAAACTGGTAAATATAAGTAAGTTTTCCCTGAGTTTCGTAAGCCACTTTGGCAAATTAATTAAACCTAAGGAGGGTAGTGTCGAAACTTCCAACCTGTAGCCAGTGGGTCAGAACAGAGGTAGCAGCCTGGGAACTGCAGCTGAAGTAGGGGGTGGGAAGTGTCCATCTTGTGGGACTGAACTCTTAACCTGTGGAGTCTGGTGCTCTCTCTGGGTAGATAATGTCAGAATTGAGTTGAAGTTCAGACATTCTGCTGGTGTCTGAGAATTGCTCAGTGTTGTGTGGGAGAGGATCCTGCATCTGGATCTGAGAATCCTTAAAATACGGAGTAACGATCTACTCATCCACACTCTTCCAAATCATGGTGAAAATAGTGGACCACATTTCAGCTCAGTAAAGGCAGTATCAGCACTTTGTGGTACTTCTGAGTCAAGAAAGGAAAAACTGAATTATAAGCCTAAAAACAAATTCCTGTCAAGCATTATCAATCACTTTATTCTTTAGTTTCTGATTCCTGAGGAACCTACTCTCAGATCAGTCCTTTCTTTCCTAGCCTCCTCAAGTTTCCCACTTCCTTCTTTTTTTTTTAAGATTTTATTTTTTTATTTGACAGACAGAGATCACAAGTAGGCAGAGAGGCAGGCAGAGAGAAAGGGGGAAGCAGGCTCCCTACTGAGCAGAGTGCCCGATGCGGGGCTCGATCCCAGGACCCCGAGATCATGACCTGAGCCGAAGGCAGAGGCTTTAACCCACTGAGCCACCCAGCCGCCCCTCCCACTTCCTTCTTAAACCACTGTCATGCACTTCATAGCTTGCAAATTGTGAAAATCTTTGGTTCACTCAATTTCCTTCCTTAGCTACTATGCTATTTCCTTTCTGCTTCTACTAAAAAATGTTTTTGATTGATGCCTTCATTGAAAAGTCCTTAATGTTCTTATGCTGCTTTCTAGCCTTAGCATTACCAAAATTGAACTACTAAAGTAGTTTCTAATACCTTACACAATTGTTGACTGACCTTCATTCTCCTGGACCTTTTTGGGACTTGGACTCTGCTAACTATCTCCTAATGAAACACTTTCTTCCCTTGGATTCTATTAAATAACAATATCTTGTTTGTTTGTTTTTCCACCAAGCTTCCAAGAGATCCTTGTCTGTCTCATTTTATGAATGTTCCTTCTCCTTTTCTGTGTACATAAGCATGCCCCATGAGATGACTCTGAGCTCCTCATCTTTTATATTTCAGAAGTTCTCAGTTGGTGCCCCATATATCCAGATCTGCAGTCTGTGTTGCATATTGTTACTAAACATCAAATCTAAACATTGTCCTACATCTATTTCTTACCTTGATTTGGATAACTCAGTGTTTCTTATAATGCTGTCCATTTGGATAATCATCATCGCCTCTCTGAGAGTAACTGAATACTCTTCCCCTAACACTCCTCTTTTTCTGTGGCACAGCCCTTATCCCAAGGTTGAATTATTATTTATTTCTACTATCCTTCAGCTCATAAGTCTAATCACTCTTTAATTTATTAAGTGGGTTATCCATCTGTCCTGTTCTGTTACCATTAATGTAAGGTTTCTGGATATATCTTGAAGGTAATGCTGATAACATCTGCTGATGAATTGGGTAAAGGATATGAGGAAAAGAGAAAAGTCAAGGGTGATTTTAAGGATTTTGGCTTGAGCAACTGAATGAATAGCAATGTTATTAATTGTGCAGTAGAACACTAGGAAAAACCAAGATTGGGGGGATTCTCTTTTAGGTGAGGTATGTTTGAGATTCCTATGTAGCATTTGAATGGAGATATCATATAAGTAGTTAAGATTCTGAGTCCAAACTTTAGAAAGAAAATGGGGGATTGGAGATAAGAGTTTAGGATGGATCACTTTCTAAAGCTATGGGACGGGTTGAGCGTCCCTACGATTGTCCTCCTAGACAGAGAAGGGGTCCCACACTCAGGCATGGAGTGTGCCAACATTGACAAGGCAGGAAGGAGGAGTATGCTTTAGAAGAGACTGAGGGATGGCAACAACTGAGATGGGAAGGAAATCAACAAGAGGATTATCAACTATGTGAAGTGCTTTTGAGAGTCTGAGCAGGGTGAGGACTAACAAGTCACCAACTTACCCATTTTGTACAGGAGGCACAGTGCCTAGGTCCCAAAGATATTGCAGAGCACACAAAATATTTTAATTTCATTTTTTTAATTAGAAGGAAAAATGAATATAACAGCATGAATATATAATACTGAATCTGGCCTAAGTTATATTGGTTTTGATGACAATACAGTCATAAAACAATTTTTAATATTTTTGTGGAAAGAAGGGTCCTGGAAGTTGTTGACATGGCCCTGGTGAGCATTAGCTAGGCATTGTGGATGTCACTGCTCACATTAATAAGGACAGCTTTGAAGGAATCCCGAGAACAGAAACCTGATAGGTTGGGGTTCAAGAACGAGTTGGAGAGGAAGTGGAATATGAAGATAGGAGATAGAATTTTTAACAAACCTTTAAAAGAATTTTTCTCAGGGGTACAGAGAAGTAGGATCACAGCTCGAAGAGATGTGGAGCCAAAAGAGGTGTACACATTTGTGTATGTGTACATCTTCATATGTGTTTATGTGTACATGCAGACATCCATGTGCTTGAAAACTGGGAAGACATATCTTAGAAGATCTAACTGAAGGAGCAGAGCCCTTTGGGGTAGAAGAGCATGGGATCTGGTGTCCATTCAGAGTGGTTGGCCTCATAGATGGGAGCCAGTTCATCCTGATGTCTTCTGCTCTCACAGTGAAATAAAAAGTAGTCACCAGCTGAGAGTTACAAGTTCTGAGAGTGTGAGGGAATTAGAAGAGAGGATATAACTGCACTAGTCACCTTTATATTGAGAAAATGGATTATATAGGGAAATGTAATAGGATTTCTGAGGGAGAAAAAATATAACAAAATTAAAAATATTGACAGTGATATTTATCTCAGGGTAGTAGAATCAAATGTGATTTTTATTTTCTTTTTTATAATTTTGTTTCCAGAGTTTTACATTGAAATTCGTTTGTTGCTTTAAACAGCTATTAAAAGTAATAATGAGGTGCCTGCATGGCTCAGTCAGTTAAGCCTCTGACTTTTGATTTTGGCTCAGGTCGTGATCTCAGGGTCATGAGATGGAGCCTCATGTCATGTAGAGCTCTGAGCCCAGTGAGGAATCTGCTTGAGTGTCTCTTCTCCCTTTTCCTCTGCCCCCCCCCCCCATACACACACTCTCTCTCTCTCTCTCAAATGAAAAAAAAAAATCTTTAAAATGATAAAATAATAAATACTCAACAGTTTTCCTAACCCTTATGTCTTGCTTTAGTTCCTGTTTTCCATAGGAATTTTTCCTGTACCAACTCCAGCTCCTTGTTAAAATTCCCTTAAGAGTTAATCTCTAGTGTACAATGGTTCTGTCAAATATGTTGTTATATGTCATTTTATCTGCTTTCTGTATGAATATATAATTTTATTAATGAAATGATAACTCCTAACTGATAGCAACTAGGCCTCATATAGTTATTTCTTGGTTTTAAAGATTGATTGATTGAGAAAGACAGAGAGAGAGAGTGCACATGAGCCAGGGGAGGAGCAGAAGAAGAAAGAGAGAGGCTGATTCTGCTGAGTGTGAAGCCCAATGCAGGACTCCATCTCAGGACCCTGACTGTAAACTGGGAGTCCAAATGTCAGACACTTAACTGACTAAGCCACCCAGGTACCCCAGGTATTTCTTGGTTTTAATGAATCCAAGTTTACACAAATGCCTTACACATGAATCTTCTGGGTAGACATATGGATTTTCTTTCACCTTCTCTTATACTATGGCAAAACCTGCTTTCTTCTTGCCATGTGATGTCCAATCTGTCCTTAACCACATGTATTTTTTTAAAAAGGTTTTATTTATTTGACAGAGAGATCACAAGTAGGCAGAGAGGCAGGCAGAGAGGGAGAGAGAAACAGGCACCCTGCTGAGCAGAGAGTCCAATGCAGGGCTCGATCCCAAGACCCTGAGATCATGACCTAGGCCGAAGGCAGAGGCTTAACCCACTGAGCCACCCAGAGGCCCCACCACATGAATTTTTTGTTCTTTTTCTTCCAAATGCACTGCAGCTTTGTTGAGGGCTTGAACTCCATAGTTGGAGGGTGAACAAGGAGCAGAGGAGCAGGTGAGAAAGAAGACTTTGCCAATTCATATTCTCACTCTCCTTCCTTACCTCCTCCCCATGGCTCTCCTTCATGTGTTCCAGTATACTTGTATAAAAGGAAAGACCTGGGACATATTCTTCTGTGTCAAAAGTCAACTCTCAGTGCTGAAGACAAAGGGTGATAAGATGTTCTAGAGTCTAAAGAGAGAACCCAGACATATCTCCAGAGGAGACCAAAGTATGGAAGAGTTTGTGTAGGGAAATTCTCATTCATTAGAAAGAAGGGTCTTCAGAGAACAGGGGAGTATAAAAAGCTTGTGATGTTTCTCCTTCCCCATAGACTCCACCTGGAGAAGTCTGAAGGGAAAGGCTATAAGGTAGCTTGTACCAGGAGTAAGGGCAAAGGGCAGATGTGATATGTGGAAACAATGCTCATTGTTCCCATTGTTTAATAGATGCCAAGAAAACTAGCCCAGCTTGAGTTACTTGTCAACACCCTCCCCTGCTGGAATGTTAGGTAACGCAAAAAGTCTGTGGGCTTACCACTGAGAACTGGACATGGGTAAGTGGGTAAGTGGCAGAAGAGTGTCAACCTGAGTGATTCATTCAAGTCAGAATGGCAGTGGGAGAGAGCCCAGGAGGAGGGGGTGGCACTTTCTGAAAAATCCATAAATTTTCCTCATGGATTTTGGTACCTGCCATGACATTCTGCCCCTGAAGAGAGAGAGCCAAAGAGCACTAGCTAATTTTAAAAAGGGCTTAGTCCCTTTTTCTTTCACATCTTCCTTCTGCTGATAGGAGCCAAGGAGCGAGAGGCATTGTGATTAAGAGGACAGACCACCAGCATTTGAGGTCCTTGAACTGTGGGTCCAATCTAAGCCTAGAGGAGTGGGAATTACCTTTAAACTGGCTTTAAGCCTGATGAGGTAGAAACTTTCATTTCTTAAGATTGTATCCCAATACTAAAAAATGGTACAACTCACTAATACCTACAATGATATGGTTCCTGAGATGTTGAGAAAAAGGAAAGAGATCCAGTAGAGTGCATTTGAAGGCTGTGGTGGGAAACAAATCCTCTACGGTCAGCTCATTTATTTAACCAGTGAATAGTAAAAGTAATCATGGTGGTGAGAGTGACAGTAGTCATCATGGTAGGAGTTGCAGCAGTAACAGTGGTGATAGATGCTGTTCATAGAACAGCCAGTCATGATGTTAGGGGCACTAGGGTATGATCTCTAATCTTTCCTACAAATTAGCAATGTAGTTGTTCTATTGCCAACAAGCATGGGAAGAAACTGAACCTCATGGAGGTAAATAAATCAGGTCACCCAAGCAGCAATAAAAAAAATGAAGTTAAAGAAGCATAATTAATTGGCAGGAGGACGGAATGCATTTTCAACAGTCACCTCTTACTTTGAGCAATCTTGCCTTCTTACTATCTTAAGAGCTTCCAGGTCCTATTGATTCTGGGCTTGGGGTGGCACCACCATCAACCTCCACCAGCTTTTTATTGGTATATGGAGAAACAATCACTGTTTCTGTGCTTCTGCTACTTCATTCTGATCCAGAAATGTTCCCCATGCAATAAATATTTGTGCCACATAAATCAATATCCTATTTTTAGATTGGCCTGCAGACATTAAATACAATGTATAATGTCATTTCCATAGGAAAATATGTTCTCAGTCTCAGGTGGAATGATTCACAAGTAATCTTCACACTGTCAACTTCAAATGAATATAATGATAAACATGATTATGATTATCCACATTAATGGCAGGAATCAGTGAAATATACATTAGAAATAAAATATTTAGCTTCAGAATGCATTGTGCAATTCAGTTCATATGTTCTGTAAGCAATTGGCAGAGATGCTTGAGGGAACTGCTGAGTGGCTGGGAAAACCAGGCTGTGATAATTCACAGGGTGGATCACCATGAACAAAGACATGACTGCTCTTCCCCTCACTTCCCCACAAATGCTTCTTTCTGACATCCCTGAGCAAATCAGGGCAATAGGGAACATAACTGCATAGGCACTGGCAAAGTCAAACAACCAGATCTCCCAATGGACCATCCTTTATCTATCTGGTTAGCTTGGCTGTCACCATGGTTGGGTATCTCATTAATCATCATTAAGAACCTGGGGTGCCTAGGGGGCTCAGTGGGTTAAAGCCTCTGCCTTTGGCTCGGGTCATGATCCCAGGGTCCTGGGATCGAGCCCTACATTGGGCTCTCTGCTCAGTGGAGAGCCTGCTTTCTCCTCTCTCTCTCTCTCTGCCTACTTGTGTTCTCTGTCTGTCAAATAAATAAATAAAATCTTTTTTAAAAAATCATCATTAAGAACCTTCTGAGAAAGAGCCTGGTGCTTTGTGAGATCATGGCATTCAGAGGCAGATTCAGTTCAATTCCCTGACCTGTTCTTTAATGATGTGACCCAGAGTATCATTTACTTAATCTCCACAGATTGATTTGCTCACTTCAATACTAGGATATTAAATTAGCCTGTAATTGATCAATTAATCCCATGAAAAATATGATTATTTAAAATGCACTGTTGGCCTTGAATAGTTTAAAATATTCACTGATTCCACAAACATTTAACGACAACTTATTTTGTATCAGACACTATACTCAACAGGGGACACAAATAAATAGAGTCTGTTCTGTTTACCCAGAAACTGGATGTCCAGTGGCTTTGTTGACCCAGCTCACTTCTATGGCACTAAGAACTTTCTTCAGTTTTGTTTTTTGCAAAATTAATTTGCCAGTTGAAGACCCCACACACACTTAACGTCTGGCCATGTTGATCATATGACTCATAGATTGATTTAGAAGAAAATAGAATATCTCTGACTGGACAGGGTAGTTGCTATCTACCCTGTAGCTCATTAATTCTCTTCCAAAGTAGAGGCAAAAGTCAGAGTGAGACATTATTAGATGACAATCTGAACAACCTGAGTCGGGAGCCAGACCACAGAGGTTGGTCTGGGCCATGATGGAGTTTTGGACACTATCGTAAGAGCTGTGGGAAAGCTTGGGGTCAGGATCTAAACAGTGGAGTCCTTCATAACTGGATAGATATCGGAAAGATTGTTCTGGCTGATGTATTGGCATCAAAGGAGGCTCCCTACTTGGCCACAGTACAAGAATTTGTTCTGTGATGTCCTTCAGGGTGGTCCTTGGAGACAAACTGTCTCTGCCACCCTCATCAAGCCCCATGAGGGAGGTGAATTATTCAGGGGGGAGGGAGGGAGTTGTGCAATACAGGTAGAGAGACAAGTTGGAAGCCTCATTTGGGGTTACAATTCCCTTCATGCTTCCTGTGCTCCAAGCAATGCTGATCTTTAGTCTCTCAAAGGAACCATGTTCCATATCATCTCAGGGCCAATTATAGCCTGTTTCCCCTGGCTGGAACTCTCTCCCAACAACCCATCCTTAACTCCTACTCCTAAGCACTCTTCAACTCTCACCCTCTCAGGGCACTCATTTAGCGACCTTGTGCTAAATACTATATACACATGGCATATGCTATATGCTATTCACTATATTCTATATGCCATATGCTATACACTATATACTTATACTAAAATCTATACAGTAGATACTGCTTACTGTACATTTCCTTCATAACATGGCATTTATCACTATTGCTTAGTATATGTTACTGTTTCTGATTATTAGGTTAAATATCTTTCTTCCTCAATAAAAAGCAGGTTGGAAACCGCATCTGTGTTGTTTTCCATTATATATCTACTACTCCAAAAATATTTTTCAAAAACTGAATAATAAAAAATGATCACTTGGGAGAAATTAGTTTTGGGATTTCTGGAGGGAAGGTAAATGGGTGGATGAAAAGTTGGGGAAAGTAATAGTTTGAGCAGAAGTATAAAGGCAGAAATGAGCACATAGTAGGTGACATCTGAACGTCTGTTTTGGTTATTTTAATCAGTGTAAGTTTAAATCTACCCTTGTGAAAATTTGTCCTAATAGTAGTGATATGCTGTGGCTGGCCTTCCTTCACTGTCATAGTCAGGGTCCTGAAACTGCTCTGGGAGACTTACTCTCTAAAGATAAGTTTCAAAAGTCTTCCTGATGAACAAAAGCCACTCCAGGAAAGGGGTCATGCAGGGTAGGGTATTTTGTGTGTTGGAGTTTGTTCTGTTCAGAGTATTTTCGCTTTTGCTATTTGGATTCCTATCCTTAGAGTAGAAGTTACTTCAAGATATTTACCTCTTAGGACTGAGAATGTGCATATTTATCTGAAATAAAACAATTTCATAAGGGAATATGAACAAAAGAAGGAAAATTTAACAGATTAATCTAGGATATTCTTCTTAAGGAAGTTATCTTTAGTAATTCTTCCAGAATAATCTTTTTATAGGTTTCATAAATGGCTCTAGATACAAATTAAATACTTGGCAGTCCTCCCTATCAGACTTCTTAGATTCCTATCCTCTACCTATCTTCCTCACACTTTGAAATACTTGAAATAGATTTTCAATATTATCCTTAGAAATTCAGTGAAGAAAACCTTTATCTCATCTGTGTTTCATCTGTTTGCTCAAAGAATTTAATTTGGGATCTTATAACCAAGGGGAGGACATAATTCAGGGAATGAACAAGTCTCTTGAGGACAAAAGCTGATTGTTACTCAAGATGCTCTGATTGATCTTCTCGAAACAGACAGATTATACCTTATTAACTATAACCACAAATGAAAAATTGGTCATTACAGCAGCAAGTGTTCCTGGATCCTTTTGCCCTGCCCTCTTCACTGAAATGTGGTGTTTATCACATTGTATTCTGTAGGGCTTAGAGACAGTCAGCAATTTTTTAAAAAATTGAATTCCTACTCAGATAAACTTAGGGATTACCACATACCAAATTGTCCTTTTGGGGATTTACATCATATTAAAACTTCTAAGACATCCTATAGTTTTTAGGAAAAGTTGTTGTAAAATGAACTAACATAGAGCCTTAGGAAAAACAGTCAAGGCACTGAGGACAGGTGTACTAGTAGGTCCTGTGTATCTACCATCCTTTCCCCAGTGCCCTGTGCACTGTACATAGTTCATACATGTTACATGAGGGAGAGGAGAGAGATGCTAGTGGCAGTTAAGAAAATCTGTGTGTGATAGTTTAAGTAAAATCATATAATGGCAAGAAAGCATGCTTACCAGTTCATCAGTGTTGAAAAGTTTGGGTTTAAGCTAGTATCAGTATTAAAATTAGAGGAAAACTCATTAACAAGTTTTCATTTGATATCTTTCCAAATTATCACTCATTCCCAGTCTTCTAATGTTTTTTTTTTTTCCCTTAGAACTTTCCAAGTATGTGACTCTTCCTGAACCTGTAGATCTCTAATGAATACAGCTTGATGAGTTGGGGGTAAATAGTCATCCATGAAACCATCACTGAATCAAAGCCATAAACATATCCGCAATCTAAAGTTTCCTTTCATTCATTCATTCATTGTTTTTTCTGTATATTTTTGTAAGAACACTTAACAGAAGATCTCCCCTATTAGCAAAATTTTAAGTATACAGGCCAGCTTTTTTTATCCCAGTTTTATTGAAATATGGCACTGTGTATATTTAAGATTTTACTTCACATATATTGTGAACTGATTACCACGATGAGTTTAGTTAACATCCATCATCTCATATAGATAAAAAATAAAGTGAAAGGAAAGGAAAAAAAATTTTCCCTTGTGATGGGAAGTCCTAGGATCGACTGACTCTTGTAACACCTTTCAAATATACCATAGACCAGTATATAACTATAGTCATATTTTATATTACATCCCCTAGTACTAATTTTTTTAAAAATATGTATTATTGAAGTATAGTTGACAGACAGTGTCCAATTTATTTCAGGTGTACAGCATAGTGATTCAACACTTCTACGCATTACTCAGTGAGCACCATGATAAATGCAGTCACCATCTGCTACCATCCAACATTATAACAACAGTAATTATATTCCCTATGCTGTACTTTTCCTCTCTGTGAGTTATTTATTTTATGGCTGGAAGTTTGTACCTTTTAATCACCTTCACCTATTTTGCCCATTCCCTATATCCACCCCCCCTCTGGCAACCACCAGTTTTTTTCTTTGTAGACAATATGGTATTTTTAACTATGAACCCTATATTGTACTGTACCTCTCCAGAACCTGTTTTGTGTGTGTGTGTGTTTTGTTTTGTTATTTTATTTTTATAGATATTCATTGGATATCAAGTTTGTGATAGATGAAAAATTCAAATCATAAGTGGATAAAAAAGACTGAGGGGTAAAAAATTGCTGAGGGTTATAAAGATTTTGTAAAGGAGTCATGGAAGTTCTGTGTATTGAGGATTTCTTGTGGTTGTTTATATATAAAGGATGAAAAGATCAGGTCAGAACTGAGATCAACAAATATCTTTT
The DNA here is from genome assembly GCA_004024625.1 of Mellivora capensis. Classification (NCBI taxonomy): domain Eukaryota; kingdom Metazoa; phylum Chordata; class Mammalia; order Carnivora; family Mustelidae; genus Mellivora; species Mellivora capensis. Next base: position 22,474 of record PISX010018288.1, on the reverse strand, counting down.
TTTTTATTTAATTATTTGACAGACAGAGATCACAAATAGGCAGAGAGGCACGCAGAGAGAGAGAGGAAGGGAAGCAGGCTCCCTGCTGAGCAGAGAGCCTAATACAGGGCTTGATCCCAGGACCCTGGGATCATGACCTGAGCTGAAGGCGGAGGCTTTAACCCACTGAGCCACCCAGGTGCCCCAAGATCAACAAATATCTTGATCACTTTCTGAAGGAGAAAAAGAAAAATTTGAACCTTTCCTAATACTGCGACAATAAATTGCCTAGTTAGAAGAAGAAGAAGAAGAAGAAGACGACGACAACGAAGATGACGACGACGACGACTTCTATCCATAATGATTTGAAATGCTAACCCATACCCTCAGGGATGTTACAATATTTGCATTTCTTTCTCTTTATGAAATAGAATATCATAGTCTCCCAAATTTCTGCTAATACTAATAGTTAATCTTAATATTATGATATGTTTCGGTATCTTATTTTCAGGATGGATTTAGCAATAGCTATTGAGTTTGGGACATTGTGTCAATGACAGTATGTCATCATTTTTTATAATGCATTATTTTTGTAAGTACCACACTGCAGCCTTTAATGGGATTTACTGTCATGTAGTGGTTTTAAATGTTTCCATACAGATTGGCAACCTGGGGATGTTGGAGGTTGTTACTCCTTGAGTGAAAAAGCAGCTTCTCTCTTAGGCTGATAGATTATATTTCCAGTGATATACAGAAAACATTAAAAGCTCATTATACCAGAGTCTTTTTTCTTCTAGGATGTTCTGCCCCAGTGTTTATAAGCTTAGCTCTAAAGTTTGATTATTTTTTCTGAGAAATATCTCCTTGTCTTCAAGTTTCTGAATGATGATTGTCATCAGTAATTTTCCTTTTAAAAATCGTCTTTCTAATATTTTCTTTCAGTTAGAAAATAATTATAAGATCATCTCAATAGAGAATACTTAAACATATTTTTAATACTACTGTAATTAGGAAGTGTAATAAATCTTTAGAACTGGGAAGATCCATAACTAGTAATGCAATTCTTAAACACTGAGAGTAAGCTCCTGGAGGGCAGGAGCCTCTCCATCTTTTCACTGGTGTATCCAGTCCCAAAAACAGCATCTGAACTGAGTCAGCCCTTAGGTTGCTAAGTGGAGGGAGGGATGAATGAACGATTTGCAAAGCACAGTTTTCTTTTCCAAACAGTCGTAGAGATGTAGTAAATTCTGAGTCAGATCCTCTTTCTCTCAAAGAGAAATTAATATGTCTATCAAAGAAAACAAAAAACACTTTATATATATAGTATTTTGGGGTGTGTGTGTGTGTGTGTGTGTGTGTAAATATATAACAAAAATATTCTCAGTGCTGTGGGAAGTAGAAAACAGACATGAAAGTTCAAAGGAATGTGAGACATCTGCCTGCCAGGGATGGAGATTGCTTTGAAAAAAGTGTTTAACATAAAGCTGGAGAAGGTGCGATTTTGACAGGTATAGTTTATGCAGAAGAAGGGCTGCCCAGGAGTGGGAAACAGAGATGAGAGTTTCCAGAAAGGAACTGAAAAACAGTGCAGGGCAGAAGACCTGTTCTTGCCTACCCTGGGGAGAAAACTGGACAGATAAATTAGTGCTGGGTCAAGGAGGGCCACGGAATAACAGACCATGTCACTTGGATCTGTTTAACTATCACCTTGCACTGTAAATCATCTCTCTTTCCTGGGATCTTTATCATGAGAAATACTAGGGGATGGCCTAATCTAAATTCTCTTTCCATTTCTATTTCTTTAGCTCAGCAGTGCATTCATACTATAAACCCCTCCTCTTTTGAAATCATCAGTGCTTTGGGTTTCTGTGACATCTTGCCTGGTTTACTTCCTCCTTCTATCATTTACTATTACTCTCACATAAATTCATTTTAACCTTGATGGTAAATTCTTCATGATGTTTTAAAAGAAATTTATCATCCTATTACTTTAAAAGATTGAAATTCTTTTAGCTACACAGCAACTGTTAGAAAGTTTTGTAATTTGAAAGATAGGTAAATTTCTTCTTTCAGTGTTAGACTTTTTAAAACAATTGTGTTAGATTCAGAGAAAATATATTTCACTTGGAGCATAGATGTTCTCCAAGTAAAATATACACATTTATAAACTAACATCTGGTTTGGTTTAGTTCAAAAGTTAAACTAAAAATGTCAAAGTGAAATGTTTGTTTTGTCAATAAACATTGTAAAGATTCAGGCTGTAGTTATTGCAAGAAAGACACATTTACTTTGTTTTTAAAATTGGTTAAGAATGACTAAATATTGGTGGTATTAGATTTAAGTAGACTGTTAAAACTCTAAGATGTTTTATGAAAACACCATGGTAAGCACAAAAATAAAACAAATAGAAGATACACAAAAGAAAAGTGAAAGGAAAAAATATTACAAAATCAATGAAATAAAAAGTGGCTAGCAAGACAAGAAAAGATGGACAAAAGAGCTACAAGACAGACTGAAAATAATTAACAATAGCAATAGTAATAATTACTTTAAATGTAAATAAGTTAAACTTCCCAATCAAAAGGCTTAGAGTGATTGAATTGATTAAAAACATTCAACTACATGCTATCTACAAGACACTTGCTTTAGATTAGAGGACACATATAGAGTAAAAGAATGGAAAAATACATTCCATGTAATCAGTAACCAAAAGAGAACAGGGGCAGCAATATTTATGTCAGACAAAATACACTCTAAGTCAAAGCTCTCACAGAAGACAAGGGACATGAAATAATGGTAAAAAGAGTCAATACAGTGACTCTCTGTTGCTCAGTCGGTTAAGCCTCTGCCTTTGGCTCAGGTAATGATCCCAGGGTCCTGGGATCAAGTCCCACATCAGGCTCCTTGCTCAGTGGCGAGCCTACTTCTCCCTCAGCCTCTCTCCCCAGCTTGTACTCGCTCTCTAACAAATAAAAATTTAAAAAATGAAATCTTCAAAAATTCTCTGATCCTCTCTCTCCCTCTGCCCTCTCACTCTCTCCCCAACAAATAAATGAATCTTTTTTTTAAAAAAGTGAATACATTAAGAAGATATAACCAGTATAAATATATGTGCACCCAACATCAGAGCTCCTGAATATATAAAGCAAACATTGATAAACTGAGGGGAGGAATAGACAGCAATATAATGGTAGAGAATTTAATAGTCCACATTCAATAATGGAAACAACATTCAGACAGAAAATCAATAGAGAAATGGTATTCTTAAATAACACTATGGAACCTAACAGACATATACAGACTATTCCATTCAACAGCAATAGAACAGACAATCTTCTTAAGTGCACATGGAACATTCTCCAGGATAGATCATATATTAGGCCACAAAAAAGTCTTAATATATTTAAAAAGATTGAATCATGTCAAACACATCCCAGTCACAATAGGAAGAAACTAGAAATTAATAGCAAGAAAGAAAACTGGAAAATTCACAAATAATGTGGAAATTCAAAAAACACATTCTCAGACAACTAATGAGTCAAACAAGAAATCAAATGGAAATTATACAATATCTTGAGACAAATGAAAACAAAACCACAGCATACCAAAAGGTATGGGATGTAGCAAAAGCAGAAATAAGAAGGAAGTTTGTAATTAAAAGCATGTACATCAGAAAGGAAGATCTCAAATAAAGTAACTTTTCATCTCAAGGAACTAGAAAAAATCACAAGCTGAGTTCAAAATTAGCAGAAGGAAGGAAAAAACAAAAATTAGAGCAGAAATAAATTAAAACAATAGAGATATCAGCATAACTAATAGGTGTTTTTTAAAAAGATCAGCAAAAATGAAAAACCCTTAGATTAGCTAGGGAAAAAAAGAGAAATGACTCAAAATCAGAAATGAAAGAGGAGATATTAAAACTTATGTTGCAGAAATAAAAAGGATCACAAAAAATTACTGTGAACAATTATATGCATTGGATAACCTAAAAAAATATGGATAAATTCCTAGAAACATAAACCCTACCAAATGCTAAATCATGAAGAAATGGAAAACCTAAACCTATCTATAATTAGCAATTAATTATTTTTGATTTATAGATTATTTTTAATCAGTAATCAAAAACCCCAACCACAGAAAAAGACCACATATCTTCATGGGTGAATTCTTCCAAAGAGGAAGAATACTTCCCAACTTATCCTATAAGGCCAGCATTACCATGATATCAAAGCCAAACAAAGACATTATTAGAAAAAAAAGTACAGACCAATATTCCTGATTAACATAGATGCAGAAATCCTCAGCATAATACTAGCAAGCCAAATAACCAAAAAATCCAACAACACATTAAAAGAATAATAAACCATTACCAAATGGGATTTATCCCTGGGGTGGAAGAATGGTTCAATATATGAAAATCTGTTAATGTGATTCACATTTTCGAGCGAGGGTTGTTTGGCAAGAAAAAGAAATAAAAAGCATCTGAATTGGAAAGACAAGTAAAATTATCTCTGTTTGCAAATGACATAATTTGATATGTTGAAAACCTAAAGGATGTCACACACAAAAAAGCCTATTAGAACTAATAAATGCATTGAGTAAAGTTGCAGAATATAGTCAACATACAAATACTAGTAGTGTTTCTATACACTAATAACAAATTATCTGAAAAGAAAACCAGAGGGGAAAACCATTTATAATAGCATTGAAAAGAGAAAAATACTTAGGCATAAATTTAACCAATGAGGTGAAAGACTTATATACTAAAAACTACAAAACATTGATGAAAGGAATTGAAGAAAATACAAATAAATGGAAGACGTCATGTGTTCATAGATTGGAAGATAACGTTTTTAAAAATGTCCACCTTAGTGGCCCAAGCTGGTCAGTAATATGCTGGACAAAGTCAGTAAGGTGACTATTGGTGGTGGAAGGCTTTTCCCTTCCTTAAGGTGTTCAACAACATAAAGACTGGCACTTCTGTGTTTGATGAAGAGGGAGCCTCGATCATCAAAGACCTGTTGTCCAAAGCTGAGAAGAAGGGGTATGAAAATTACCTTGCCTCTTGACTTTGTCAGTGCTGACGAGTTTGATGAGAATGCCAAGACTGGCCAGGCCACTGTGGCTTCTGGCATCCCTGCTGGCTGAATGGGCTTGGACTGTGGTCTGAGAGCAGCAAGAAGTATGCTGAGGCAGTTGCTCGGGCTAAGCAGATTGTGTGTAATGGGCATATCTGTGGGTATATCTGAATGGGAAACTTTTACCCAAGGAACCAAAGCCCCCATGAATGAGGTGGTAAAAGCCACTGCCAGGGTCTCCATCACCATGATAGGTGATGGAGACACTGCCACTTGCTGTGCCAAATGGAACACAGAGAATAAAGTCAACCATGTGAGCACTGGGGGTGTGCCAGTTTAGAGTTCCTGGAAAGTAAAGTTCTTCCTGGGGTAGAACATTTAAGCAGTATTTAGTACGTTCCAACCTTTTGGTTCCTATGCACCACCCTAAATCAGCTTAACACTTGTCGCATCTCCATTCGACATTAGATAAAATCTTCCCCCACGTCAGGATTCAGCTAATGGCCAAGAGACGCAGCTCCAGGAACCCTTAAACAGTTGCACAGTATCTCAGGTCTTCTTTATTGCACCCTGGATTTGCCTCCATTCTTCAAGACCCCATTTGAATTTCTTAGTGTCTAAGCCATTGTGCATTCTAGAGTGCATATTTTTAATTTTTTTAAATTAATTTGACAGACAGATCACAAGTAGGCAGAGAGGCAGGCAGAGAGAGAGGGGGAAACAGGGTCCCCACTGAGCAGAGAGCCAGACGTAGGGCTCCATCCCAGGACCCTGGGACCATAACCTGACCCGAAGGCAGAGGCTTTAACACACTGAACCAACCAGGTGCCCCAAGAGTGCATATTTTTATATTTTGCCTATTAAAAGAAATGAACTCTGTTAACTTCTCTTTTTGAAGTAGCTTATTCTTATTAGCTTTGTCATTGTTTCATTACTCGGCATGGAAATAAAATGAAATTCCAATTGTAGATAGGTAAGGAGACAAAGTTGATCTATTAAATAAATAATAGAAGTATCAGTTGAGGGTGTCTGAGTGACTCAGTCGGTTAAATGTCTGCCTTCAGCTCAGGTTATGATCCCAGGTTTCTGGGATGGGGTCCCACATTGGGCTTCTTGCTCAGCGGAGAGCCTGCTTCTCCCTCTACCTTTGCCTCTCCCCCACCCTCATTAATAAATAAATAAATTCTTGCTTGGCTCAGTGGGTTAAGCCTCTGCCTTCGGCTCAGGTCATGATCCCAGGGTCCTGGGATCCAGTCCCACATCGGGCTCCCTTCTCAGCGGGAAGCCTGCTTTCCCTCTCCTGCTCCTGCTTCTTGTGTTCCTGCTCTAGCTGTCTCTATCAAATAAATAAATAAAATCTTTTAAAAAATTAAAAAATAAATAAATAAGTTCTTGAAAAAGTTATCAATTGAAAAAAATAAGCAAAGAAGGTAAAATGTCCATGCTGTTCAAAACAATCCAAAAATTTAATGCAGTCTCTACCAAATGCCAATTGCACCTTTTACAGAAATAGGGAAAAAATATTAAAATTCATATAGAACCACAAAGGACTCTGAATGGTCAAAACAATCTTGAGAAAGAAAAACAAAGATTAAGGTATCATACTTCCTGGTTTCAAAATATATTACACAGCTATAGTGATTAAAACAGTATGGTACTGGCATAAAGATAGATTGTAGAGCAATGGAACAGAATACAAAGCCAGAAATAAAACCACATATATATAGTTAATGGCTATTCAACAAGGCTAGCAAGACCCTGGGTGGGTCAGTGGGTTAAAGCAAGAATACACATGAGGAAGGGATAGTCATTTCAACAAGTAGTATTGGAAAAAGTGGATATCCACATGTGAAAAAAATGAAATTGGACCTTTATTATACACCAAACACAAAAAGCAATTCAAAGTGGAGTTAAGACTTTAACATAAGGTCTGAAACTGTAAAACTCCTAGAAGAGAACATTGGGGAAAACTTCATGACATTGAGCTGGACAATGATTTCATGGATTCGACACCAAAAACAAAGGCACAAAGCAAAATAAACAATTGGGACTGTGGTTGACTCTTGAACAACATGGGTTTGAACTGCATGGGGCTACTTAGACTCTTTATAGTATGGTACTGTAAATGTATTTTCTCTGATGATATTCTTTTTTTTTAAGATTTTATTTTTACTTATTTATTTATTTGACAGAACAAGTAGGCAGAGTGGCAGGTAGAGGGAGAAGTAGAAGCAGGCCCCCTACTAAGCAGGGAGCCTGACATAGGGCTCCATCCCAGGAACCTGGAATCATGACCACGGCTGAAGGCAGATGCTTAACCTACTGAGACACCCAGGCACCCCTCTCTTATGATATTCTTAATAATACCTTCTCTCTAGCTAATTTTATCATAAGAATACATTATATATAATATACCCATAACATACAAAATATGTGTTGTTTATGTTATCAATGAGGCCTCTAGTCAACATTAGGCTATTAGTAGTTAAGCTTTTGGGAGTCAAAAGTTATATACATGGATTTCCAACTGCAAGCTCTCCTCCCCCCTTTGTTGTTCAAGGGTCAATGGTACATTAAACTAAAAAGCTTCTGTGCAGCAATTGAAACCATCAGCAATATGAAAAGACACCTTACAGAATAGGAGAAAATATTTGCAAGCTACATATCTGATAAAGAGTTAATATCCAAAATATATAAGGAGTTCCTACAAATCAAGAGCAAAATAACAAATAACAATTTAAAAAATGGGCAAAGTTCTTCCATAGACATTTCTCCAGAAAAGATATACATATGGTCAACAGATACACAAAAACATGCTCAACAGCACTAATCGTCAGAAAAATGCAAATTAAAACCACAATGACATATCAGCTCACACCTTAAGAAAAATAAAAGAGAACAAGTGTTAGGGAGAATGTAGTAAAACTGGAACTCTTGCATACTGTTGTTGAGAATGTGAAATGTGTAGTCACTATGGGAAACAGTGTGGTATTTCCTCAAAAAACTAAAATTACAAGTACCACATGGTCCAGCAATCTCATTTCTGAGTATTTATCCAAAGGAATTGAAATTAGAATCTCAAAGAGGTATTTGCACTTCCGTGTTCATTGCAGAATTATTCACAACAGCCAAGCTTAGAAACAACCTAAATGTTCACTGACAGATGAGTGGATAAAAAAAAAGTGATCAATACGTATGATGGGCTATTAGCCTACAAAAGAAGGAAACCCTGCCATATGCAACAACATGTGTGAACCTTGAAGACTATGTGCTAGGTCAAATAAGCTAGTCACAGAAAGACATAGATTGTGTGATTCTACTTCCATGAGGTATCCAAAAGAGACAAATTCATGGAAGCGGGGAGTAAAATGGTGGTTCCCAGGAGCTAGGTGAGGGCTAACTGGAAGAGTTGCTGTCCAGTGGATGTGAAGTTTCAGTTGTGCAAGATGAATAAGTTCTACAGATCTGCTGTACAGCATTATGTTTCTAGTTAATAATACTGTATTGTGCACTCAACAATGTAAGAGGGTAGATCTCCTGTTAGGTGTTCTTACCACAATTTTTTAAAAAAGGAATGAAGGGCCAACTGTTTCTGTAAACTTTCCATGAAATCGCAGCATGCCAATTTCATGGTAACACTTTCTCCTAATAAACTTAATTTTCCCAGAGTGAAGGAATTTCCCAGATGTAGAATTTGACATCTAGACATTTCACAGATCCTAACCTACACCTTTATGTGTTTTCTAACACTCTCACAACATTCTGGTCATCACTTGAATTGTATTTGATAGTCTCCGACTGAGTCTTTCAGTAATTGAACACTACGGAGATATAAACTTAAATGGTTCACTTATGAAAATTAAAAAAGTTCAAATTCTCTTTTAGCCATCACCATTCCCTTATCCCAGCTTTAGATTTTAAACAGCTCCTCTGCTCATTGAATAATCTTGATTACTCTTTTCTGGAAAAAGAAATCCTCCCCTGCATTTCAACTCCATGTTTTTCTCTCCATGACCCCCCTGGAACTCAGTGGGAGAATATCCTGTGGGAAACTTTAGTTTGTTTGTTTGGTTTTTTTTACTTTTCAGTGAAAAAAATAAACACTTTTTAGTTTTTTACTCTTTTAGGCTCTCATATTTGTTCATCTGTATTAGGTTGGGAACCCTCAGAACTAGACTTCCGTCCGAGTATTGCATTTATTGAGTTCTGTTTTATAGATTTTTAAGTATACTGATATCAGTGCCTTGTATTTAACATTATGTCAATACTTATGCTGCCTTAGATTATTCCAAAGAGAGTCCTGCATGAGGGTTAGAAGGAAAATATTTATCATGCAATGCATTTGCTGTGTCTCTTTATGTAGTACTTATGAAATACTAATGTTGCAGGCAAATACATTGTCAGCAGGAAAATAATGCATTTGTCATATATACCAGGCTCTACATCAGTTTTTTTTTATAAAGAGTTAATATTTGATAAAGAGTTAAAATTAATATTTTGACACATCAAAATGGAATAAATGATGCTAGAAGTGATTTTTTTTAGCTCCCTGAAGAGTAGTTGATCTATGCGTGTCCATGCAGCCTCCCCTTATCTCCGGCAGAGCTACAAATCCAGTTTCATGGTTAAATTAGCAGGTAATCCCTCCTGTTTGCAAGCCTTGAAATGGTGTGTATCTGTCAAAGGAATCTTATTATGCCAGATCCCCAAGGTTCCCACTTCAGTGCACAGGGCTTAATTCAAAAACAACCGATTCAAAGGGGGAATGTCTGTGACAGGAATCAGCCATATGACCGATTTTTGTTGTGATACTCCCCGCTGCATATGAGCAACAGAAATGGCACTGGATTGCTTGCACACCTGTATTCTGAAACCAGCTGTGAAGCCTAGATTTAGCTTCTCCTCCACTGGTGTCCCCATCTTAGTAACTGGCACCCTCACGTTCCACTTGACTCCCTCTTCGGCACTCTCCCCTTGTATCCAATGAGACATCTGGACAGTATTTTACTTCTGAAAACCCTCTGATGTGTCTACTTCTGGCCACCTCACTCCTAGTGTAAGCCCATCCCATCTTTCCACAAATTATTGAAATAGGCAGTGAATTCTTCACCCTATTTTAATTATGTCTTCCTTCTTCCTTGTCTATACTCTGCCTGAATAAACTTTACAGTTTTTTGAAATATTACAGCTATACCAAAAACATAGATAGGTAGATAGATAGATAGATAGATAGATAATACATAAAACACTGTGTACCCAATAGCCAGTTTGAAGGTAGGGGGCAAAACAGACACAGTTAGATTTTACTATGTACCCATCTCCATGGTTCTCCACTTTTCCTCTCTGGAAATAAACACTCTCCTGAATGTGGAGTTTATCAGAATGTTCTTTCAGTACAGTTAGTCTTATCATGTGAAGCCTCTGCTTCAACACTTCGATGTGCTTCCATTACCTTTAGTCCCCAAACCTAGGCCCTGGCTGGCATGGCCTCCCATAGTCTGATGCTCTCCCCAGGCTGCTGGTCTCCAGCCTCATCACACACCACTCTCTGGGAGGCCAGGGTAGGCCCTGTCCCTCTTCAAGCCTCAGTGCCTCGTGGAATCCCTCAAACATACTCAGCACTCGATAATTGCTAGCAAATTGGACAAGCACATGAGTGATGGCCAGACTCTATGTTGAGACACAAACATGAAAACGTTCTAGTCCATGTCTTCTAGGGTTTGTAACAGATGAGAAGAGAGGGAAGCAGACCACAGGGTAGATATGAAAATAAACAATTGTACACCAGTTGTGGTAAGACCTATAACAGAAGTCGGGACGAGCATAGGGATGGAAGACCAAAGGGTGTAATCAGATCTTCTGGGGTTAGAGAGGATAAAAGAAGGCTACACACAAGAGGAAACATTTAAATTGAAGCTCGAAAAATGAATGGGATTTTTCATGGCACAAAAGGAAGAAAGTATATTTCAGGCAGAAAAATTCAGCATGTGAAAGTACATAAAATGCACAGGGCCCACGTGAAGTCGGGAGTGGCTGAAGCACAGGGTGGGTGTGGAGAAGATATGGGAGAAGAAGGTGAAGAGCCGGGCAGTGGCCAGACCAGGGGGTCTTTATATATGGAGCTGTGGCGTTTGGACCATTCTCATTGTTGAAACCCAATTTATTACTTGTATGGTGGGCACTCTGCCAAGCCAAGCTGAGCAGCATATACAAAAATGAGTGTTCTGTCTTAAAAGCTTATCTAATAAGGAGATAAAACAAATTCTTAATGCAAATTTTTTGTACTTTTTCCTCAAAGAGAGGTGGGTCTGGGATGACTCTATGTAATGAAATATGATCTTTTTTTTTTTTTGTAAAGCCACTGGTCAGGAGTCACATGGCCACAGAAGAGCTGACAGAGGATGATAACAGTCACCTGAGGGGCTGTGGTGACCCATGTTCACAGAAGTTTAGCCCCCACCCTTCACAAGCTGGTACAGGGTTGTAGGGGGACCTGTGCTCACCTTCTACTTAAGGGTCAGCAATGACTGGATACTCATAGGGGGTGATTTCAGTCCCTTGTAAGTGACAATAGAAGAGAACCTGGTGTTTTTTTTTTAGGTTAGGGACGGTCATCTTTCTTAATAACCTATAAATACTCCTGAGAGGGGTTAACATGGTAAAGATTATATCCATTCACACCGTAGTATATAATAACTCACCAGATTTTTCATGAGAGAAACTTTAAATAGTTCATTGTCATTAAGTATCTGCCTAGGGTCTCTGACAATGGCAATGTATGAAAAAGGAAATGTTGAAACCTGAACCATGAATCCCAATAAATTTTATGTCTCCCCATGCCTCCTGTATTCCCAATTTAAGATGTTATTTATTTTTTTATATTTTAAAAAAATGTAAAGAAGTATCACTTTAGCACTGCTGTCTGATGAAATACAGGAATACAGACATGGCCCTGCTTTCACTGAGCTTTGGACACATATGTGAGGTGCACTATTATGGCTGAGTTATGTCACTGAGGCCAAATTCCACCTGCAGCCACCTTGACTCCTCCACTCACACATTGAACGGGAACCGCAAATGAACGTCCAGACAAAGAATTCCTCCCAGCATGGTAAAAAGTTTCATTCTCTGCCTTAGCAGACATAAAATGAAATTTAAAAAAAACAAAAACAAAAACACTTTATCCCTTCAGTTCCGATTAGTCTGAAGCAGTTATACAAAAGTGCATTTGAGATAATCCCTCTTGCTGCTCTTCCACAAAGGCTAATATATTAGAAAAGCAGGTTATCAATGTATAATATTCCTTCCATGCTTTCCCACAATCCCCTTTGAGAAGTGCCTCTTTTCAACCTAATATAGGATAGTTTTGCCCCTGGGCCTTTTTGTCAGATATAAATATGAAGGTGTTGGGGGGAAAAAAATCTAAGAATCTCTTTAATTTTCCCTGGGAGGCAAGAAAATGTTGCAGCTGCACTTAGGTCTTTTTCTACTTTTTTTTACTGTACCAATTAACCTAAAAGGGGGTGTTGGATTAGTCCTTTCCTCTCTGGGGGTGTCCCAGATGTTTCTGTTTTGTGCCTTTTGTTTGCTCTGTACCCATTTCTGCCTGTTCCCGGTAAATGTTGTTCTGGTCAAAGCCACTGTAAGTTGAGAAGCAAATGAGTGATTTTGTGAATAGCATTTCCTACTGCTTTACCTTGGTTGGATAATCAGATGTGAAGGTTTAATTGAAGTAAAAGTGTTACAAAAGAAATGGGAAAATGGCATCTCTAATGAAGTAGCAAGAAAAGAAAGGTATTCATATACCTGCAGATTAATGGCTTGAAAGAAATTTATCTATATCTCTCTAAGGTGTAGAGAGAATTCTCTAGAAATAAGAAGACATAGAAAGTAGAAATCATCAGAATTATTATTCCTCAGCAGTGACATTTCATCTAAATGTCTTACAAAATATTTTTTCAGTCATATAAAATATCTTTGTGTTAAATGTTCTACTTAAATTCTGAATTATATTTCTTTCATGTTCTGCAGATTTCAATTTATCATTTAGGTATCTATCTTAAAATAAGCTTATTGTTTCTGCATTAAAACAACAAGCAATATTCAGCTGGTGAAAAAGGAAAAAAGATATAATGATTGGAGAGAAAAAAACACTGTCATTTTCTAATTACATGATTGTCAGGAAATGAAAGCCCCCAAAAATGTACAGATGAATTATTAGAATTAGTTCTCAAGTTGAGTAAGATTGCTGCATGTAAAATCAATGCATGAAAGCAAAAGGGTTTCTGAACGCCACCACAAATTGTTAAAAAATTTGACTGAAAATAAAGTTTTCAATAATGATATCTTCAGAAAAGACTAAGTAAATAGGAATAAATCTAAAAATGACATGCAGGACTTTTTTTCTTAATAAAAAGTAGTGTAAGATATCTAGAATAACTAAATAAATATATATTCCATGTTTAATGTTTGGGAGATTCAAAATCAAAAGGAGCGAATTCCTCCTAAACTTACTTAAGATTTCAATGCAATTTCAGTCAAAATCCAACGCGGTTATTTTACTTGTTCATATGTGTGGTATGTGTTGATAAACTAATCCTGAAGTATGTATATGGAAGAGTAAAAGACCAAGGATAGCGACATATTCTTTTTTTTTTTTTTGATAGTCACATATTCTTAAAGGAAAATACAGATAGTTGATTCACCATGCTCTCAGATGAACAGATAACAATAAAACATTATGATAACCATACAGAAATAAACAGACCAGTGGATTGGAATAGAGACCTAAGGGGTACATCACATAGATTTATGCAAACTAGATTTACGATTAAGTTGATATTGCAGGTCGTAAGGATAAGATGAAATTTCTAAAAAATGATAATGGGCTATACCTGAAGAGAAAAAAAAAACAAACACCAATTGGGTCATGTTTTATACCCTTCAAAAATAATATTAGGTGGAAGAAATAATGAAACAGATTTATAAAATATTTAGAGAACAATAAAGAAATAAATATAGATATGTATCTCATTAGAATAAGGAAGAATTTTTATAACTTGATTAAGAAAACATTTTAAGAATGTATGAAAAACAGAAACCATATATAATATCAGAATTTTTTTTTGAAAAACTATAGAGCAGGTCCTAGAAATCAATAAGAAAAAGGCAAAAAATTTTTCAGACATTTCACAGAAAGGAAAGTTCAATGGCAAATGAGTTTCTGAAAAAAAATATATAATTTCATTATTACTCACTCTTAGGTGAGTCGTATAGGACTTAGGTCTGAGTAATTAATCAATGTAATCAAATAATTTTGATTAAGTCATCTAAATAAGTGCCACAATACAATATAATTTCACAACTAGCAGATTAGCAAAAGTTGAAAGTGTGAAATACCAAATTTTGATGGGGATATGAAGCCATACACACACACACACACACACACACACACAGTAGATGTGTCAATTGGTGGAACTTCCAAAAACAGCTCAGCATTATCTTGTGAACTTCCACCTGTGCATGCCCTATGATCTAGCCATACAGCTTCTTAGGTTTATATGATAGAAAATCTTCTATATGTACACAAGGACACATGTAGAATTTTTTCATGGTAAAATGATTTGTAATGGTAAAAAATTGGTGCAGTACAAATATCCTCAAAAGTTGATTGGATGAATTAATTGTGCTATTTTTATATGATAGAATATTATTCAAGAGTGAAAAATGAATGAAACACAGCTACATGTGCAATAGGAATCATTCCCTCATGAATGTGGATTAAACAAAAATAAAAACTTTCAGAAAAATACTTAAGTCTGTTATTGTAATGTCTAAATACACAAAACTAATCATCTTTTTTTTTAAAGATTTTTATTATTTATTTATTTGACAGACAGAGATCACAAGTAGGCAGAGAGGCAGGCAGAGAGAAAGGGGGAAGCAGGCTCCCGCTGAGCAGAGAGCCCAATGCGGGGCTAGATCCCAGAACCCTGAAATCATGACCTGAGCCAAAGGCAGAGGCTTAACCCACTGAGCCACCTAGGTGCCCCAAAACTAATCATCTTTAGGGTTGTAAACATACAGTGTAAAAACAATAAAGAAAAGGAAGGAAATGATAAATAAAAAAATGTGTGAAAGTGGTTAGTGGTACATTTTAAAGGTCATATTTGTGCTTTATTCTCTATCTTTTAGTCTAGATGGTAAATAAACTGATACATATGTGCTTATCACTTATTCATAATACATAAACATATATTCTATGCATATGTTATGAATTTTATCTTTCAATATTTATCTTTAAAAGCATTAATATATGTAGTCATATATATAAAGACGTAGAAATTAGTTGAACATCACAAAATATCCATATTTGAATTTGAATCCATAATTGAATGTGAATATCCATGAATGAATGAATGTGTATGAGTATTTACATATGTATTTAAGAATTTTTAAATCTAAGTAGCCCTTGCAAAGACTCCCAAGGTCAAGGAAAATGCTTTGTTCATATTTTGATCAAGGTAAATTTATTCAAATTTTTTCACAGTAGGACTATAGGAAATAGAATCTCTTACACTTGAATTAGGATCTAATCTGTGAGATAAATGGTAGTACTAACCACATTCTATTCTTTTTGGCTTCAGTGACCATATACCAAATCAGTGCAAGTAATTCTGTATAATAACTGTGCTGGAAGAATATATCTTCTAATGAACTCTCCCGTGGGACAACACTAGGAAGAGATGACCCTGTATAAACTTAATTTTTTTATTTATTTGTTTATTCATTTAGTTCAAGAGTGAGAGTTGCAAAAGAAACCTAAGGCATGGATGTAGAAAGAAGATCTGAAGGGGTCCTTCAATCTCTCACTGCTCTCCGTAACTACAGTGTTTCCCATAATAGACCTCATAAATTTTATGGAAGAATACATTATACTTTTGAAAAAAAAATGCATTTTTGAAAATCTCAATCTAGGTGGTATTAACCAAGATATTGATGAGTTTGGTTCATCTGGGTCAGAAATTGAGTAAAAACATGTCCTAAATTTTTTGAGAGGAAGTAAGATAACTGGATTATTAACTGGGATTAAGGATTTTATACTTCAGATTTTAAGATATTCAATATGCATTTCACATGTTGATTTATAAATCTATATACTCTAAGACTCTCTCTTCAAGAGAGAATAATATAAGAATAATGTAGGGATGCAAAAACTCTGCTACTCCACAACAGAAGTTTCATTTTGCTATCAAAGAATACTTGCTTGTTTTCTTTGGCTGTGTTGAAAGCCGATTTCTGTCAATATCTCAGGTTGGTTCTTAGCAACCAAGAAGTATATGAATAATATAACATAATGCAATATAACATAACATGACATAACATAATATAATATAAAATTATGAAATATATAAAACAAAAATATATAATAAAATGTTATGTGTGTGTATATATGTATAATATATATATATACACACACAAAACCAAATACATAAATTCCTTTCTTTTCTCAAATAGAGTGAGTTTATCTTTGGGCATCTAGTGTTTTGAATGTTCAAATTGTAGGGCATATTGCAACTATAAAGTCCAAAGTGTAATATGAATATACAGTTGAGTCAACACTCTTTTGTCCCTCTCACTGACAGTTTATCTTCTTAAGGGCCAGACTACTTAAACTTCTGGGGAAATATAGTTGCCATCACAATTCAGAGGCCATAAAAGGGTACATGTCTCAAGGAGACTGGGAGGAGCACAGTTGGAAACTGACCATGGTTGCGGAGACAAGAGTGGACGAGGAGAGGAATCTAGCTGCAGAGCAAGCCTCCACAGAACTCTGTCTATGAAACAATGTCACTGGGCAATACAGATGTTCCAAATATATGTGTTGAGTGGTAGAATTTCAGCTACATGTCTGTAGTCTTTCTTCACTGCACACAACAGTGTTGCTTAGAAGGGATTAATTTTAACCTAATTTCACAGAAGAAATTGCAACTCAATGAGAGTAAGTGATGACATCAAATCATACAGCTTGGAAAAGATGTACTCAAACCTGGGTTGGTCCAGTCTACTTTGACTCCTCATGGAGAGAAATGCGCACACACACACACACATACACATACATTGCATGTGTATTATATATGTACATGTATATATGTACATATATGTATATGTACATATGCATATACATATATGTACATATATAATACACACATATATAATACACATATATAATATATGCACATAAACTATTTAATATCATCTAATAAACAATATATATATCGCAGTAGATTGGGTCTAGAATTTAAATGCTAAAGGCATTAAAACCAAAACCATCTGAGGCAATACGTGGCAATAATACTTTAGTTAGGCTAGAAAAGAGGAAGAAGCAAGTGCTTGATTTGGACCTGGTGGTGCAATGCAGATGGTGGTCTTTGAGAAAACAAAGCTCTTCTACTCCCTTCTAGAGCTTCTTTCCTGTCTAGATGAATGGTATTTCTCTTGCACTGAAAACAGAAGGACAAGGAAGAGATCGTCAGTATACTCAATACCTTTTATGACATGACTGGGAACTTAGGGATGAGGTCTCTGTATCTCCTAGGAATGTCTAAACAAGAAACAAACTCATCTTTAGAAGTACGGAGGCATAGTTATAATTTCAAATATGTGGAATAAAATTTGTTTTGTAAACTGCAGGCTGAACAGGTCACAGTTCCAAGGCAAGAATTCAAAGGAGGTGTTCTCTTGTTATGTAAAATTTTTACTTTAAATTTCCCTGATATTTATGCAACACTACAGATTAGTGAATAAGTATAGTAAAGTCTGATGGGGTCGGAAAAAAAGTTTCCTACCTAATATTGCCTCTCTTTATATTTGGCCATCTTGCTTCCAGGGCTATTTCTGGTCATTTAAAAAAATGGATTTCCTTAGGAAAGGACAGGGCAATTTTTATTATTTTTCATGGTAATGGAGCATCCTGGGGATGAAGTTAAAGCCACAGCAGGGCATGAGCTCCCCTCTCTAGAGCAAGATGGGACATGGCTGGAAGGCCAACTGGTAACTTAAAGCGTCCTATGTAGTTTTCCAAAGTTGGGTTTCAGTAAATGGGCAGAACTGCCAAGGATAGTTGATATCCATAGGTCAGGAAACCAAGTACTTGTCTTCTAGAAAGACTGCCTGCAGGGAGTAGGGTCTAAGAGACTAGGTGGGACTCAAGAGAGAGGCTTTGCAAACACGGAGCAACATACCCTCAAATTAAGCAGACTCCCAGCTGCTGGGGAGTAACTCCCAGCTATAACTCGGTGCCACATGCGAGTCCAACATTTGACAACAGGACCGCTGAATCCCCAGTGTGGAAGCATAAATAATTTAAAGAAATCTTCCAATTCCTACCTACCCCCCTCTCCCACACACACACATAGGAGTAAGGCTTTGGAAATATTACCTGGATCAATCTGAACAGAGGGAATGAGCTTGATTCCTAGCTGAACAAGAACAATCATTGCTTTCTTGAAAAGTCGTGATGTCCACACACTACACAACTTCAGGGGTTATCATTCACTGTCTCCAGTGTGCGTGAACCCATCTCTGGAAATCCTACCTAATCAGAAGCATCTGGAGGAGAGGGACAAAGGGTGCTGTTAACAATGACCACTAGGAATTAACCTGCATTGAGAATAAGTCACATTGATATTTGAGAAACAAGATGGGGAAGAACCACAGGCTACAAATTTGTTAGCAGTTCAAAAGTCTCTCTTCCTCCTCATCTACACAACTGTGGCTTGTGCTCATTCCTTGCAGTTGGAGAGAAGCATTTTATATGGTCAACATAAATCTCTACATTGGTAATTTCTGAATATAATCTGCAGCCAATAACCAAATTGTCAAATGTTGCTTCTTTTTTCTTCCAAGGGGTGGGTTTTGTGAATTGCAATTCCCATCATGCCTTAAGCCAGTGAAATAAAGGAGTCTAGGAGATGCAATTTACTTTAACATAATATTTTAAATTTTTTATTATAGAAAATATATTTGATATATTTTACCTCAACAGCTGGTTGGAATTATAAAGAGAGAATATTTGGTGAGTGACAATATTATAGGTTACTTCCCAGGAGCCAGTAGTTAGTAAGTTCACGTGAACCTCGAAGTGCTATTTTATCTTTTTTCCTTCTTTCTTTAACGATCTAGGTCACGTGTACAAACCAGTCTCCTCACAGTGAACTGCGAGGTCTGCTAGCAGCCATTTTTGTCCGGAAAGAGCCTGTGGTACGAAACCTGTCATTGTAAGGTTGCAGCTGGCAGACAGTTAACGTTACCGGATAACTTACAACAACGTAATTTTCAAATTAGCAATTGCTGCTGCATATGGTTTTGTTTAAAAGGCTGACCTCACTACAAACAAGTATTTGTCTGAAAGGGGGTAGTTTATAGAATGTGTTATGATTCATAAAATGGCATTTGTGCAGAATGTAAATTGAATTACGCTCAGACTTGACTTGTTTGCTTCCAGCAAGTTGTCTGCCACAAATACTGAGCGATTTGACAAAACAATAACCACAAACACGACCAGTGAAATAGGGTGGTGAAGGGGAACAGGTCATATATAAAGTTAGTGAGGGGTCAGTAGGAGGAATCTGTTCTCTAAATCCTCATGGAACAAGGACCATAAATTTCAGATCTATTTGATTAGGGTATAGGGACATCCCACAGGTGACCATGGTGACATACACCAGTCATTTGTACCCTAAAGGCAGCATTTAATTATGAATGTTCAATGCCATACAGACATATACATTAGCTCCAACCTTTCCTCTGGGGTCAAAAATATCAACTGGAAGATGATGAAATAAAATATTTTATGTAGCCCTTTACACATTAAAGTTTCATGGAATGTTTCACAGGCAAATATAGCCTTTATTACTATGACACATCCAGTTAAGTGAAACAACGTTTTGCAGCCAATAGGATGTTAATATTTTTACAAGGTGCGTACTACATCATAATGTAAGGGAAGGGAAGTTATCTCAAATGTAGAACTTTAGACACTAAGGCTTTTAATTATCTGTTGCCCTGTAGTTAGACTCAGTGGTGTACCTTAATCCAAACTAGAATAGTTCAAAGAAACCTGTATCATACCATTTGGGTATGAAGCACAGTTTTGAAATCATAAAAACATCCTAGTTTAAGTCCAATCAGCTAGTATGTTAGACACAAAAAAACTTCAAGAGGTAAGAATTAGAGGGAATGATTGCTTACTTATCTAACTTAACTGATTGCTTATTTTCTGCAAATGTTTACCTTAAACACTGTTTTTTAAGTGCTGCTCATGTATCAACACATTCAACCATCACAACAGCCTCATGATTACTTCCCCGTTTAATGGATTAGAGGACTGAGGCACAAAGATGTCAAGTAACTTAGTCACACCACTAAGATGTCCTTTGCTTGTATCATTAAATAAATTCTGTACTCATATGTCATTCACCTACCAATTTAAGTCTCATTTGTGGATTGCAATGGAGGTGTATCTCTACCTCAATCTCTAGAATTGGCCAATTAAATGAACAGAGGCCGAAATAGGATTTGAAGTGACTACAACTGTGTTCTAAAGTATAGGTGTTGGAATTTTCACAAAGAAAACAGGTTTTTTCTTCCCCAAGACTCCTTTTCAATAAGAACCATGTAGTGATCAAAGGAGATAGTTTATGATTAGCCCTTCACATGGCTACAATCAAGTTTGAAAAAAATAATAAAAATATTTTCGCTTGAACTACTCCAAAATGTGAACAACCAGAAAAATGAAATATGTATTTTTCTTCACAACTGAGCATGCCCCCAAAAAGTCAAAGAAAAGAGATAAATGTCTAAATGGAACAGTGGCAACTCTAAATGCTTTTGAGGCTTTGGAAAAGTTCTATTCCACAAAAGGGCTCTTATATTTGTGTAGCAGGTTCTCATTCAATACCTAATCACACTTGCCTGCTGTCAGCAGGCCTGTAAGGTTTCTCTCTCACTCAGTTATTAGCTGCTGCTGATGTGACATTTTCAAAATTTAGAAATGTAATGGGAAGTAAGTGGAACCCATCCCCATGAAGTGTTTCACTCCTTGGTCCCCAAAAACTGGCAATTGGCTTGCAACAGAAAACAAGTGAGTGTTCTCAGAATTCACAAAATTCAACTCATGCTGTGGAATAAGTGGGGTTTTTTCTCATCCTTGGGTGATTTTTCACATTGTTCTTGGTGGCCATGGCAATAGTGGTAATGGATGGAGAGTAGGGGCAGACATGTTTGCAATCATGGTAGCCGGTCCTGGTTATTAGTAGTTGTCTCAACTGCACTACTCACAATAACAGCAGCAATCATTTATTTTAATGTTACAATAAGAGATGAATCCAGAATTATTATAATAGTTTTTATATATTTACAGTTTCTTCCATGTTTTTATTTATTTCTGTGGGAAAGTTGTGAGATTGGATCTTTGAAATGTGGGAAATCAGAGTTCTGGAAAACTTTTTCCTGATGAAGCAGCTGTTAAGGATTTGCATGGTTTGAAACCTGGGCTATGGAGAATGGAGAATAATTTTTTTGGCCAAATTTATGTAGAAACAGCCAGGGGTAAAAATATATATATTTTTGAAGTATTAACAGTCAGAATTGGGTATCTGAAATCATTAATGGTCCTGCATTTTGCAAATGTTTTCCTGGGAATTGCTGCTGCTTTTCTTAGACTTGCTTTGGAAAGTTAATTTTATGTGGACTCGCAATTACACTTCCTTAAATTACTGCCCCCTTTCTTCTTTAGATTAAGTGAGGTTTCTTCCATTAGTACATGGAGAATACAGAATAGAGAAATAACTATCCAGAGCCACTGTCCCTTACAGAATATTCTCAGTATAATTTAATTTTTTCTTTACAGAATTTTTGTATCTACCTTAATAGTGAAATTATAATGGCATGCTGGTGAGGATAGGAGAAAAAAATAATTCCAATGTCCTGAAAAATAGTTATTCTTCATCCTGATAATTTTAGGGATGTGATATTGGCTTTGAACATTGATGGTGACTCTGAAAATTTACAGGGAAATAAAATAAAAGCAATGACTGTATCACCCTATCTTGATATCTTTCAGTACACTTGAGCTATGTGAAATTGCAAATGTACAAAATTCTGTTCAAGACATAGGGAATTTATTTTGAAAGATATCACTTGGCATTTGGGAAACAAGAAATAATCAATGATTAAAATACATGGTAGACAACGTAGTGATCCGAAGGGGCATGTACACCCGAATGTTTATAGCAGCAATGCCTACAATAGCCAAACTATGGAAAGAGCCTAGATGTCCATCAACAGATGAATGGATAAAGAAGATGTGGTATCTATACACAATGGAATACTATGCAGCCATCAAAAGAAATGAA
>PISX010018287.1:0-41125 GCA_004024625.1 Mellivora capensis | reverse complement strand
CTGGTCCCCAGTCTTAGGGGACTCTCGTATTGGGGTATTACTTCCCAATGCGTCTCCTCTGGTGGCTCCCTCCCCCTTTTGTTTATCTTCCGATACCAGTCCGGTGTTCCCGCTCGGCTTTACCTGCCCACTGGCGTCTTCTGCCCCCGTAGAGATCCTGACGAGTAGAATTTTGATCTCAGGCTGATTTCATGAGTGAGCGGAGTTCCTTGGTAGGTAATCAGCTCACTTTAGGGGACAGGTTGAACCAGAGCATCCTCCTAGTTCCCCGCCATCTTGTCTCCCCCTAAACTTCTTATTGGCTATTTCTTGATTTATTTCAAGTTAGGATATTTTGTGATGGCTTCCTGCTTGGGAAGGTGATTTACTCCTTCTGTGTTATACCCTGCTCTCATGCACCTCTACTTTGCCATCATTCCAATGTATTTATTGGAGACATTTTGGTTAAATCAGTGTTAGGTTTAGATTATTAGAACTATGTACGAATCGTTCACTGAGGCACTTGGTGTGTTATGATTACATTTTTTTGTATAACTTTTAATTTCTCTTGGAGTCAACAATTGGCTCTTTTTTTATTTGTTTAGTTTTTTAATGTATCTAGAAACTTCAGAAGGTGAGGGAAAGCATTGAACCTCAGTGCGCCTCTGAGGTCATGGGCTTTGGAAGCATCACCAGCAACTTCTTTTCTAGAATTGGCTGAGAGTAGTTCTCCAGTTAGTGTGTATGTGGGGTCAATGGGGAAACTGCTCCTAGAAGACAGGATTCATAGGCAACATACAGCAGAGGGCTGGGATGCCGTGGGATCTTACAGGGAGGCAGAGATAGATTAAAAGCCTGCAAAGAAAGAAGGGCAGTCAGTGTTTGAGAAGCTGCAGGCTAAAAATGAGAGGAGATTTACTTATAAGAAGCACCAGTGGTTGCATGAGAAATAATTTATACAAATTCCATGCCTAGAGTGCTAAGTACATAAAGATCAAAGGGAAAATGGAAATTAAGACTTTTTAAATATGTAGGATCAAAAGGCAAAAAGAAGGCTCATAGAGACTGGAATGTCTTAAATGCTCTGACTGAGTGATAAAGCAGTGCATATGATAAATATATATTTTTTCCCTCAGATAGGGGAAGTGTATTATGATGATTTACCTCTCACTGAGAGATTTCTTGGAAATGAGTTTCATCTCACAGATTACAAGCTTCAGACTACTGTTCAGAGAATGAATGGCATCCTGATTCATGAAGCCAAGATATATTTTTCATTTTTTTCTCTTATACTTCCTGTCTATCCTTCTTTCCAAGATAAGACCAAGCTTTTGCCTTGGTACATTTTCATAGGTATGGGTAGTCTTGAGTTCTGGAATAATTCTGTTCCTAGGAATTTGGCCATGGGGGCCAATATTGTGTGTTATAAACTTAATGGAGATGAGGCCAGTGATATAATAGCCTATATAATTTTCAGTAGGACTGGAAAAAGAGGCACACAACAATTTTAGAGTAAAAATAACAATTTGGGAGGCACCAGTAGGGGACAGCACAGGACGCAGCAGCTGATGAAGAAACCCAGATTAAGTGAGTGTCCTCTGCGTTGAGCTAAAGAGAAAACAGATTTTGAACTTTGACTTTTTAGTGCATAAGAAGGATAGTCTATCTAAAAATTTAATTCTCTCTGGCAACTTCATACGTGGAAGATCTACATGTTATTAATTTTCTGCACATTTTATCATTTAGAGGTAATATTTATGCTGTCATTGGGTATCACCTATAATCTTGCATGAGTTATAATGGATAAAAATACTAAGCATAATTTGGAAATGAGACTAGAAAAAAGTTGACTTTTTGTATAGACAGCATAACTTCGAATTAGTTAATGTTCTGTTCTGACCCATATCAGACCATTCTGGGGGGAACCACTGAGTGACCATTTCATGAATTTCAGGAGAATGTATCAGGACCTTGAACATAGTATGGCATGTCCCTGTGAAGGACAGCCAAGAGGGCCATTCACACTCTTGGTTGACCAGATGCTTGGCTGTACAGTCTGCTGGCTATGATAGAACAAAAATTTGTGGAATCTGAATGACACTGCATGACACTACATTGCTATTTTGGCCCAGAAGGGAGGATATTTCAATTTTCCATCACACTTGGGTAATAGGAGAGTGTTAACCTCTACCTCACATCCTTGTTCTCCTGTTCAGATGGAGGATGAGTAATGAGAGTCTGTGCATTTATTGGATCATGGCTTTTTACTAGTTTATATGTACTTTGCTTTACAACTAGGAAAATGACACCACTGGGCCAAAAAGGCAGTTGACTTATCTAGTTCTTCTAGGACCCTTGAGAGAAAAAAAAAAGATAGAGGCTTTACCTGGAAGAGCCAACGAAGTCTCTGCTTTCTCTATTCCAGCTTCTTAGCCTGGATCAGTAAGTCAAGCCCGCCCTGTATATTTTTGATGTCTTCAGTTTGAGATTAGGGGAAAAATGGCCTTTCATGTTGTTAAAGTCAGTCTTACCAAAGGACACTGCACTTTAGTAGAGAAATGATCACCTGACTAACCATAAATAAAGCTGACATGTTGAGTTCCACTAGCTGTAATATCATTGTTCCTATTCTTTCTCATGGGGAAGGTGAGTCTTACCACTTCTTTCTTGGCAAAGCTAGAAAAGTAACTTGAGCCACTGCACCTGTGGCTGCCATGCACATCTGCAGGAACTTCCGTGGGCATACCTGAAGGGTCTGGGGTAAAGTGGGACTTGATCCTCAATTACGATCTCCTGGGGCATTTTAAAAAATTTTGATGCTCAGCCCTGCTCACCAGAGATTTGATTTAATTGGACTGACTTGGGGGTCCTAGCATCAGTGTTTCTACAAAGTTCTTAGAATTTCTAAAATGCAGTAGGTTTGAGACCTAAATAAAATTAGAAGCTGAACAAGTGCTCTTACTTCACCTGAAGCAGGCAAGGAACATGGCTTCTCAGTAATAAGAATGCTATTTTAATTAAGGCTTCATTTTTCTTCTCCCATTGCTTCACCCTAGTGTCCTCATGGAAGAACTGGCATTACTAATTTATAGACTCTATGTGTTCCAGGAGCTGTAAAGGGCATGGACTCAGGCGTTTAATCCTTACCATAATAGCTGTAATTTCGTCTTACTGAAGAATCAAAAGCTAAAGGCAAAATCATTTCCCAAGCCCACACTGGTAAGACAGATAAGAAAAATAGGATTAGAACACTGGTCAGTATGAATTACAGCATTATTTTATTTTCAGACTTATTTGCTACATAGTTTTTAAAGTTTATATGTCAGTGTTATATCTTTATTGAAATTATTGTTATTTGCAGCTGTTCTAAGAAAGGGGGATGTCTAAAGATAGCTTTACTACTATCTTTAGTTATAAGTCAAGGATGAAATTTTACCGTGATTATTACCTGCAGCCCTCCAAGTGCCAGAGGAGGGATAGGCTGGTAATTAAAAAAGCAAATGTTTTGCAGTCAGACTGCACTGCTTCAAGCCTTAGCCCTGATATATGTGTAACCTTGAGAAGTTTACTTAATGCATCCATGCCTCAATTTCTCCATCCTGAGAGTGGGGATACTTTCTGCTTTATTCTCAAAATTAAATATATTCATATAAATTAAATGTTGAGAACATAGTCCTAATTGACAAAATGTCAGCTATTATCTTGATGTTGATGAATATTTGATGAGTAATATCTGAACTAGTAACACCTGAAAGTTCCATGTTGACACATTGATGACCTTCATCAGAGTAGAAGACCCAATAAGATAGGTCAATTCTAGGGACGCCTGGGTGGCTCAGTTGGTTAAGCGGCTGCCTTCGGCTCAGGTCATGATCCCGGCATCCTGGGATCGAGTCCCACATCGGGCTCCTTGCTTGGCAGGGAACCTGCTTCTCCCTCTGCCTCTGCCTGCCACTCTGTCTGCCTGTGCTTGTGCTCTCTCTCTCTCCCTCTCTCTCTGACAAATAAATAAATAAATAAAAGATAGGGCAATTCTAGCCCCTATTAAAAGGATTTGCTCTTTGAAAGACTTAAAAGGGATTTTAACTTTTTTTGAGCATTTGCTTGAATCCTGGTACTAATATTATTTTGTTTATTTCCATAACTCTAGATGTATTGTTTCCCACTGTAAAGTGAAGGAAATATTTTTTCCCACAATATAATGCTTAAAATATTTAAAGAAAGGTCATTTATGATCTTTAAGTGTTTTTCACATGATGTTTAAGTGTTAATGCTATTAAGTGTCACTGGGTTATTGGTTTTAGGTACTGATTTTAGATGTTGTGTACTAAGGTTTTCCACTGATCTACCTATGCTCCCATCTTTGGCCTTATATCCATTTCTCATTTTTAATCCCTTCAGGCCATTGCTGTTGAAGTCTAGTAGCTTAAGTAATGTTTTCTTGGCTAAAGGTATTGAAAGCTACCCAAATATTTTTACTTTATAGTAGAACACAAACCAAAACTAATTTGACTACAGGTGTGAAAACTCATGGGCCTTGGCAGAATTAACAAATTCTTGCTGCTTGTGGAATGAGCCGAATATTTGTGACTCTGCCCCAGAGGGAGGATTGTGGCTTAGGAAACTCAAAACCTGTAAATGGCCACATGCCAGTGCTTTGAGGTAGAGTCTTTGAAAATCTCCACAGAGCCTCTGTTGGCCAGCTTCATGACTCCAATCGCTGACTGCAAAATCAGTGAAGAAGTGGCTGATAGGTTGTATTAATTGCAAGTACTATAGCTTCCTTGTGCTGGTTTAAAAAGTAAATGTGAGGTTAAGAACTGTAACATGGAGTGATGTGAATTTCTCTTGAGAATATCTTAAATGAATTTTGGCAAGAGTACCAATGTGTCCCTGTGATTTGTAAAATTATTCAAATCTTTGTGGCACCAAAGGTCATTACCTGGGGCTCTAGCTATTAACTTATAATCATTCTTTCTAACTTCTGTCACCTTTTAAAATATTTCATAGCAATTATAAAGATACAAAATCACATATGCTGAATATCTCTTTTTCATAAGCTTATAATATCAGTTTGAGTCAGTAAGAATATTGGGCCATTATAAATTTACTCTTTAGGTAACACAGTAACACATAAAATACAGACAATATACATGGCAGTATAAATATTTTATGTCATAAATTTCAAAGATAAGACATATGGTCTGATAAGTCTTCAGGAGAAAGGAATGGCTTGAAGGAAAAGCCTTGAAGAAGATGTTTTTGGCAAGATTATTGTCATATGGGAATGACAGGAATAAAGGTATTGCCACAGGAATGTTAGATATGATCACAAATAATAAGTCGATATGTCAGTTGGAGGAAATATTTGTGTTCAATTTCAGGTCCCCTTTAAGAAAAATCCATTGATAAATGTACTTGCTCTTTCGATGTAATCTTATTCATTAACACAGAAGTCATTTTGAAGATGCTTCTTTAGTATACTTTAAGAGCATAATATCCTCTAATTTTTGTTGCTAAATGTTTATAGTATGAGTTAATGCTGGTTTCTGGAATTGTCCTTTTCTGGTAATGGTAGAAGGCTGAGGACCATATTTTCACTAGTCACTGTTTCCTTCCATCAACCTATTTTTGTGTGTTTTTCTAATGATGCTGGAGAGCTCATTCTGTATTTCACATGGGGCTGCCTACTTCCCTTTGCTGTTAAAATATAGTTTGTAATAAATTACATGTGGCATCTTGTTCTTTAGATCTTTTTACCCCTAATAACTGCATGGAGGTAGATGGATAAAAGGATATAGGAAGAATTTTAAATAATCCTTAGATTTCTAAGGATGAAAGTTGTTTCCTGCTCTCTCAAAGAAATAGTAGCAGGATTGATCAGTTCAGCCCTCTTTGGCCCAAAACATCAATATGATATGGCTAAGGCTATGAATTCTGGAGCCACGTTGCCTTAGTTTGAATCCTAGCTCCACCATTTTCTGCAATACCGACTTGGTCAAAATATTTAGTTTCTCAGTGCATCTGTATCTTTTCCTCTGAAATGGAGATGATAATAAATAGCCACTTTCTTGGTTATTCTCAGAGATTTAAATAATTAATACATGCCTTCTTAAAAAGTGCGAGGCACAAGTTGGAACACAAACTATTATGTAATTATAGTTCAGGTGACATTTTTGGTTTTCTAATATTTTTCTACTACTGAAAACTTGCTCCTACACAGGCTAAATATAACTGTAATACTTTAAATGAACCTGACACACTTTTACGTATTTGTTTATATATTTTTAAACTCCACCCCATTCTATTCTCCCATTCATGGAACTGGGGTAGTTTTACATTCTTCTGGATGAACTGTGCTCTTATCTTCAGCTATCATGGAAAACACATATTCTACTGGTCACAAAGACCTGTTTTACTGCAAGACTTTCAGTGTTCTGCCTTATTTTCCCATTTGCTGAGGAAGGAGGAAAAACAAAGAAGGATTGTCCCCCCCCCCAAATTTCCTTCATTTCTGTCCGCCCCACTCTCACCCCGCCACACACAGGGACATGCTGGCACTGATTTATCTTCAGGAGAATATAATAAGAAAACATGAATAAGGACTTTTAATCTTCCACATTTGAACTTTTGGACACAACTTTAAACAAATTTGGTATATGTTAGCCATATGTTTAAATGTCAGCCAAGTAGTTAGAGGTCTAATATTCAAACATAAGCTGCAAAGTTTAGGATTATGGTAGAAATTTTCCTTTTTGTTCAGGGGTGGGCTCACACTGTTATGTTTTTATGCTGTATGATTTGAAGGACACCAGCAACCTTTTCCCTCTGTCCAAAAAGTATCCCCCTATGGCCTCCTGTTCTAAATGCCTCTTCCTTTACTAATTATTTTTGGGGAAAATGACAACTTGCGAACAAAAGCTAGTTAGATTGCTTCCTGTGCAGGCAGGATTAAGAAACACGTAAACAGCCAGTATATTTGAACCTTTCAGTTGAGTAAGAGGAAAGATGGGGAAAGAAGGGACAGAGCCCTGAATTAATTTTTGCCCATATGATTCTTTTGCTTAAAGATTTACTGTTTTCACTTATTTCTAAAATTATTTGAAGGAGTATAGACCTCCCTATGTTATCGGGCAAGTAATAGTTGGTTGTCTTTTAGAAAATGGAACCACAAAGATTGCTGAGGATGAATGAATGTTAGCTGGAACCAAAAACTATTTTAATATAAGCAAGGACAGAATATGTCCCTCTGAGAAATAACCTAACTCTTAATGTCCATGATGTTGAAATGAAAAGAAAAATCTACTTAATGGAAAACAAGGGTGGAGTAACTACTCACTGTTTAAGTTTAAACAATTTCTTTGTTTCTTTAAAAGTGATGTGTTTGTTTCCATGTCTTATGGTTGCCAAATAAAAGCCATATAGAAGGAAATTAGCAAAGTATCAACAAACCCCTTGGGGCCCTATCTCATGTCTGGCTATGGGAGATTGACCCAACTAAGTATCATTATTCAAAACATTTAATTTTCATTTATTCTCACTTGTGACAATCACTAAGAATGGCCACAGACTAAAATTTTTCTTATTTCAACTTAACATTTGGAAAGTGTCTGTGTTTTGGTATACCTGGTAGTCTACAACGTATTCACTAGTCTTATCTCAATAGTAACCAGCTTTTTTGGGATTTCAGGACTGTTTTTCAACCTTAAGTTGAGGCTGCCTTGATTAGAAAGATAAGACAACATACATTTGAATCATTATGTTGAAATGCAGGTAGAAGAGCTTTTCAGTCACCTGGCTACATGTGATCCTTCAGTCACTTGGAAAAATACTGCCATGCATAGATGACCAAATCCATTAGAGCTGGCTAAGGTGTCATGGGGTACCTTTACTTTGTGACAATAAATTGTTTATGAGGTGGAAAAGGGTAGACTATAAACATGATAGGTGAAAAAATTGAATTCAGTTGTGGATATGGTAAAAAACATAAACTATGAGTCTTGAAGTTTGGCTGACTTAGGTTCAAATCTTCCCTCTGCCCTTAGTAGTTATCTCATTCTAGGCAAGTTACTTAAAGTTTGAATGCCTATTTCTTTTCCTTAAATGGAGACATAAAAATATTCCTTGAGTGTAAGGAGGGAAGAAAATAAAGCATGTGAAATGTAGGCATGTTGTAGACCATCAGTAAAAAGCAGATATTAATATTAAGGTTATAGAGCCCTAAATTTTCTTTAATCTACTTACTATCACCATCATGATGATTCTATATACCCCCTACTTTTATCCATGCATCCAATGAAATAGATTTCAAAAATTTGTAACAAATATAATAATGGTTGATTCCCTATGAATGGGTCTTAATTAGCCTCAAAGGCAAGGCAATACCTCTTAAGAATTTCCATGGGTTTTATGAACCTCTTCTTGCCATTAGGATGGTTGCAAACTTGTTTTGTTTTGTCTTGGAGGAAGAATCTATACCTGTATTTCCTTATTGACTGAACACACAGCTATGCCTTATCATCATTCTGAAAATGTGTAAAAATACTCAAACTATTTATGTCAGCCATTTTGCTTGTAAGCTGTGTTACACTGCCAATATAAGGATATTTATTAAGGATACTTATATTCAAGTGGAATTCTCCAGAACCCCTTTCTCTGTAAAACACTTATTAGAGGTATTGTCCCATTGACTTTGGGTACCTTCTAATAGTTTATCTTATTTTAACTTAATAAGTTGGCTGACATTTCTGTTGGAGCTTTGTTCATTGATTCTTGGTTTCCTAAATTCATAGGATATCTCATGACTGGCATTGCCACCCTTTTGGAAAACAAGATTTAAACATCAGTTAAATGTATAGAAATACAAATAATGTACCTTTTTGTTGGGTTTATCACCTGCATTTACATTAAAAATATTTACTGTAAGAAGAAAGAAACAAAGTCCAGGGAGGGGAGCTACTACCTCCATAATTCCACTCTCCATTTTGAAATAAATTCTGTCTCCACCACTGCCTTATGTCTAATTGAAATTATTCAAGATGTTTGTCAGGATTGGAATGAAAAAGGAAAGGAGTCTTCATTAAAATAAATTTATTAAATTAACTTGAGTGAGGAACTATTTTACAAACTTAGTTTAGATCCCACAGAGCCAAATTTGGGAGAATTTTTTAAGATATTTTAGCACCATGTGGGGCTTGTTTCTTGCATTTTAGATACTTAGTTGATATTCCAGTTAAAGTTCAGAGCTGAACGGAAGTAGCCACTTACACTTCAAAGTAATGGACTATTTATCTTCTATGATCTGTAGGTCTAAACCATTCATTTTCTAACTTAAAACAATTTTTTAAAAATCTATGATTATTCCTGTTTAAAGAATTTCATATTTTAATTTACTAGTATATATGGAATGAAGTTAAAATGAGAATAAAACTGATCTGTTGTCATCCTAGGTTTACCTCTATTTTTTATTTAGAACTTTTCCTTCTGGTTCATTCTGGGTCAACTGTTCTACTTCAGGGATTTAAATTCTTGATCTTTAAGCTTTTGATTTTAGGTTTGCTATTTCCCTTGGGAACTGGCTTTAATTGCACAAATGAGTCCTTTCTGTGATCATAAACCAAAAAGGCTGTGTGTAGTTTGCTTTTTAAAATATTCTCTCTCATCTAAGATCTCTCGTGTTCTTTCATGTTAAAAAGGCAGAAATTAGGGTCTGCTATATACAAGATGTGTCTCCAACTTGAAACCCTAAATACATCTTTTTTTTTCTTTCCTATGAGGTGGTTTCTCTTACTTAACCCAGTAACAAATCATAACATTTGTATACTGTCTTAGCATTTGTAAATCACTTTCATATTCTCGTTTGAACTTTATAATAAGGCTATGAAGGAGTAGAATCATTTATTAAGCCCCTGGCATGTAGTAGGTTCTTAAAAATTGACTGAATAAAGTGTAGATATTGATGTCTTATTTTTAAAATAGACACTTGAAGCACTGAGAAGTTAAAATGATTTTCTAACACCACTAGGTAGAGTTTGGACTCACTCTCAGCTTTTCTAGATCACAGGGCAAGGTTCTTTCGACATATGATACCACACAGATTATACCTATGACTTTAGTTGCTGTTAAGGTAAATTTTACATTAAGTGAAATGTTCAGATATTAAGTGTACAATTTGAATTTTGAAAAATGCATTCACCTGTATGACCAACACATCAAAGAATATATTGAGTCTTTTCATTTCCCCAACATTCCCATATAACCACCAGCTCAGGCAATCACTGTTGTGATTTTTTTTCTTTCCATAGGTTAGTTTTTGCCTAGACTTTCTTTCTTTTTAATTACCTTTTTAAGTTATTAACATATAATGTATTATTTGTTTCAGGGGTACAGGTTTGTGATTCATAGGTCTTACATAGTACATATTGCCCTGCCTGACACATACTAACTATAAATAGAATCATATAATTGATACTTTCTTGTGTCCTAATTCTAACACCGAGCACACTGTCTGAAATGTATCCACTTTGTTAGATACATAAGTATTTTTTTCCTTTTAATTGCTGAGTACTATTCCATTGCTTGAGTACAGCACAATTGGTTCATCTATTCTCTTATTGATGAGCATCTGGGTTATTTCTGAAATTTAGCTATTATAAGTTAAACTGATATAAGCATTTGTGTATAAATTTGTGGATAGCCATTTTCTTTTCCTTTTCCTTTTCCTTTTTCTTTCTTATGAGAATTGGTAGGTTACAAGATAGATGACGGGGAATGAAAGAAACTGCCAAGGTTTTCCCCAATGGGTATCATTTTGTACTATTTTGTATTCCCAACAATACTTATGACTATTCCATTTGTTTCATATCCTTACTTTTGTCTGTCAGTCTTCTAAATTTTGGCCACTGTAGTGGGCATGTAGTGAATCTCATTGAGGTTTATTTTCCATTCCCTTGGTTAATGTGTTCAGCTTTTTTTCTTGTGTTTATATGCCATTCTTGAATCTATCTTAGTGAAGTGTCCCAATTCCCTTCCCCCCGAATTGAAAGTAGTATTGTCTTGTCATTGAGTTGTAGGCATTCTTTATATATTCTAGATATACACCTTTATCAGATACATGTCTTGTGAATATGCTGAGTTGGCAGCTTGCCAATTTATTTTTCTGAGGTTGTCTTAATGAACAGAAATGTAACCCTTTTTCTTTTGTGGTTATTGCTTTCTGTATTGTCTAAGAAGTGTTTTTGCCTTATCCTGCATTGCAAAGATACATTTTCCCCTAAATTTTTTATACATTTAGATTTTATATTTTAGTATGTAAGTTTAGCACTTTCATATGTCATTTTGTGTTAATTTTTCAGATAAATATTGAGATGAATTATTTTCCATGCAGATAGCCAGTTGTTTCAGAATCTTTCCTTGAAAAGATGTTTATTGGGCTTACTGAAGACTTTTATCATCTTTCAAGTCAGTTATGTAAGTATGTTTATTTCTGGTCCCTGTCTTCTGTTTGATCAATCTATTTGCCAATCCATATGCCAGTACCACACATCTTATTTATTGTAGGTTAATAGGAAATTTTGAAATATGGTGGTGTCTTCTAATGATTTTGTCAAAATCATTTTGATGAATGTAGGTTCTTTGCATTTCCATTTAAATTTTAGAAATAGCTGGGGTGCCTGGGTGGCTCAGTGGGTTAAGCCTTTGCCTTCAGTTCAGGTCATGATGTCGGGGTCCTGGGATCGACCCCCACATGGGGCACTCTGCTCAGCGGGGAGCCTGCTTTCCCCTCTCACTCTGCCTGCCTCTCTGCCTACTTGTGATCTCTCTCTCTGTGTCAAATAAATAAAATCTTTTAAAAATTAAAAAAAATAAATTTTAGAAATAGCTTATTAATTTTAGTTAATCCTGCTACAATTATAGTTAGATTGTTTTCTAATATACATGTCAATTTGGTGAGCATTAACAGTTTACCAATATTGAGTGTTTCATCTATGAATTTAATATATCCTTCATTTACCAAGATCTCTAATTTCTCTGTGCAGTGCTTTGTAGTTTTCAGTATACAGGTCTTTAGCTATTTTGCTAAATTTATAGGTAAGCATTTTGTGTTGATGTTATTGTGAAAAGAATTTTAAATTTTAATTTTTTAAATTTTTTAATTGTATGTTGCAAGTATACAGATAGAAATCAATTTTGCATATTGACTCTGTATGGAGAATTTAATAATTTCTTTTAGTAGTTGTTTCATGAATGACCTCAAATATTCCTACATAAACAGTCATGGTCATGTTATCTGCAAATAAAGACTTTGCTTTCCTAATTTTTATGTAGTTTGTATTTTTCTTGCTTTGTGGCACTGTGTACGATCTTCTTTATACTGTTAAATAGAAATGTTGAAAACTGATATCCTTGCCTTTTTCCTGATGTTAAGGAAAAAGTGTTCAGTGTTACATCATTAAGTAAACTGCAAGGTTTTCTTTTTCTTTTTCTTTTGTAATAAATAGCCTTATCAGAGTAAGGAAATTCCATTCTATTCCTATTGTTGTGACTGGCACATAATTTTGTCAAATGTTTTCTTATCAGATGAGATAATCCTATGGCTTTTCCTTTAACCTGTCATTGGGCAGACTTACAGTGATTTTCAAATGTTAAGCCAACTTGACTTCTTAGGATAAACACCATTTGGCCATTATGTTTTATTCTTTCTACATATTGCCAAATTCAATATGCTAAATTTGTTAAGGATTTTTGCCTGTATGTTCATGACGCACATTGGTCTGCAGTTTTCTCCTCTTTGTTATATCTTTGCCTGGCTTTTTGTATCAGAATTATGCTGGCCTCAACAATCTGGGCAGTATTCCATCCTCCTTCCTTCTTCGAAAGAGCATTTTATTTCTTTCCTAAATATTTAATATAATTCACTAGGGAAATCACCTAGGTGTGGTGTTTTCTTCATAGAATTTGTTTGTTTGTTTGTTATTATGGTTACCTTAGTAGGAACAAGTCTATTCAGATTTTCTATTTCATATTTTCTCAATTTTGATTAAGTTTTGTCTTTCAAGAAATCTAACCATTTCGTCTGAGTTGTTAAATTTATCAGTATAAAGTTATCCATGGTGTGTCCTTATTCTCCTTTTAATATCTATGGAATCTGCAGCTATTGTGTCTTTCATTAATGGTTTTGGTAAATTGCGGTCTCTCCATCCATCCCTTCCTCTGTTCTGCTCCTGCTGTTTCTCTTCCTCCTCCTCTTTCCTCTCTTTCTCTCACTCTCTCTATCCCCCATCCTCTTCCCTCCCATTCCTCTCTTCTGCCTCTCCCCTTCCCTTCATTTCTTCTCCCCCATTCTCCTTTTCTCATCTCTCCTTCCCCTCCTGCTTTTCCTTTCCTTCTTCCCACCCTCTTCCTTCCTCTCCCCCTCCCCCTTATTCCCCTCTTCCTCCCTTGATAATCCCTTGGTAGGGGTTTTCCAATTTTATTGTTTTTCCAAAGAAACAATTTGGCTTTTATTTTTGTATTGTACATCTAGTTTTTATTTTACCGATTTCAGCTTTTTATTTCTTTTCTTCTACCTCCTAGGTGAGTAAATTAAGCCCAAAGGATATTGAGAGATCTTATCTTTATTGAAACTAATTTAATTCTGTTGTGCTTGAAGAATGTATTCCATGAGATATCAGCCTTTAAATTTGATTGAAGTTTGTTCTATGGTACAACAAAGGGTTCATCTTGGTCAATATTTCATATGAACTTAGAGAATATATACATATAGTGGTGGCTGGGTGGCTCATTCAGTTAAGCACCCAACTCTTGGTTTCGATCAGGTAGTGATCTCAGGGTTGCAGGATTGAGTCCTGCATTAGGCTCCATGCTGAACATGGAGTCTGCCTTTCTCTCTCCCTCTGCCCCTCCCCCCTCACATGCTCTCTCTCTCTCTCTCTGTGTCTGTCTCTGTCTCTTTTTCTTTCTCTAAAATAAATAAATAAAATCTTAAAAAGAGAGTATATGCATGTGTAAAATTCAGTTGCAATAGTGATAAGTATGAATTAGTTCAAGTTGGTTGTGGTTAAATTATTTTTCTTGTTACCACTTGGTTTTATATAATTATTTGTTCTATCAATGGCTGAGAGTGGGGTGTTGGTATCAAACTATTTTTGTAGATTTCTCTTCCTTTAATTCTATCAATGTATTGTTTCATGTATTTTGAAGCTCTGTTATACTGGGCACACATATATTTATAATTTTCATAAATTTATTATGACTTCTATTGAATTGACCTTTTTATCAATACTAAATAAATTTCTCTGTCTTGAAGCCAATCTGTTTCATCTGCTATTAATATAGCTTCTCCAGAATTAGTATGCGACTCTTTTCAGTGTGCATTGTTCCATCTATTTTTTTTCAATCTGTCAGTGCCTTTATATGTTAAGTGTATTTCTTAGAGATAGCACTTAGTTGAGTCCTGCTTTTTGATTCAGTCTAACAATTTCTCCTTTGTTAGCTGGAGAGTTTAGACCACTACATATGACATAATTATTAATGTGGTGGTATTTTTTAAAAAATATTTTATTTATTTATTTGACAGAGAGAGATACAGCAAGAGAGGGAATACAAGCAGGGGGAGTGGGAGAAGGAGAAGCAGAAGCAGGCTTCCCGCTGAGCACAGAGCCCAATGCAGGGCTCGATCCCAGGACCTAGGATCATGACCTGAGCCTAAGGCAGTTGTTTAACCAACTGAGCCACTCAGGTGCCCCCAGTGTGGTGGGATTTAAGACCATTTTGCATTTTAAACATTTTTGTCATTTTGGGACACCTGTGTGGCTCAGTTGGTTGGGCAGCTGCCTTCGGCTCAGGTCATGATCCCAGCGGCCTGGAATCGAGTCCCATATCAGGCTCCTTGCTCGGCAGGGAACCTGCTTCTCCCTCTGCCTCTGCCTGCCACTCTGTCTGCCTGTGCTCGCTCTCTCTCTCTCCCTCTCTTTTTCTGACAATAACTAAATAAAATCTTAAAAAAATTTTTTTTTTGTCATTTGTATGTGTGTTTTTTTCCCCTCAGTTCTTCCTTTCTTGTCTGATTTTAGATTAATCATTTTTTATCCCATCTTAACTCCTCCATTGCCTATTTAGCTATATCTCTTTGTTTATATCCACATATTTTTATATTTATATCATTGTATTTTAGTGTTTGATTTAAGGTCTTCAGAATGCATCCTTTGAAATGGTATTAAACCCTTTACATAAGATGTAAGAACTTTTTAACAAAGAAATTCTATTTACCACCCTTACTTTATTATTGTATTTTTTATAGACACACATTTTAAGCCCCACAATAGAAATTTATCTTTGCTTTAAATAGTTGTTTGTCTTTATAAAAAATTAAAAGAAGAAAAATATAGTCTTTTATATTTATATTCATATTTCTTACTTTTGGTACTTAACATTTTTCCTCTAGAATCAAGTTTGCATTTAATGTTAATTCCATGCATTGAGAAGAATTTCCTTTAGAATTTATTGTTCTACTGTCAGCAAATTCTCTTAATTCTTTCTACATTATTACTACCTTACTTAGAAGATGAAATGTTTTCACTGGATTTACAATACAGGGTTGCCTCCTCCTACCATTTTTCTCATCTTTTAACACTTAAAAAAAATGTCATTCCATTGTCTTTTGGTTTTCAATTTTTTTGATAAGAAGTCTTTTATAATTCATATAATTTTTCTTCTGTATGTATATTTTTCCCTGGTTGTTTTTAATATCTTCTGTTTATTCTTTACTCCCAACAAGTTGTCAATCATGTGCCTAACTGGGGTTTTCTTTGTTTTTATTCTTTTCAGAGTTAATTGAGTTTATTTGCAGCCTTTGTGTTTTTAAATATATTTTCCTCCTCCATACCCTCTTTTTTCCCCTAGGATTTGAGTTACATGTATATTAGACTATTTGCAGTTTACCCCCCAGGTCACTGAGACTCTGTTATTTGATCCTTTCTGTATCTATTTTTTCAGATTTCTATTGTTTTTTCCTCAGATTCAATAATCTGGTTTTCTCTGGATTAACATTTTTTTTAACTTTAAGTCCTAGAACATTTTTACAATAGATTCTTGAAAGTCACTGTCTGCTGTTTGCTGTATCCTATCTCATTTGTTACATATGCCTTTATTACTCCTGATGTTTGGTCACATTGTTTTACTCATTTACATGTCTAGTAATTTTTTATTGTATATTGTACATTCTGGATGCTCTGTAGTTGTATCTGGATTTATCATCATTCGTACTGTTTTGGCAGGCAATTAATGTGCTGGTAGGTAAGCTTGATCTTTCTGAGGTTTGCTTTTAAGCTGTTTAAGGTTGCTTCTTGAGTAGCCATCACTTTAGCCCTATATGTATTTGATGAGGTTTCTCCATTCTGGTGGTCAGAATTACTATGACTCACTGTATAGCTCTAGGATTTCTATTCATCTCTAAATTCCTAACATCTCTTTCCTGGAAGATCTCACTTATCATTGTATGCATGTGCATATTAGTATTTGGCTAAAATCTTAAGAGGAGTCATATGAAGATTTCTTTTCTTTCTTTCTTTCTTTCTTTCTTTCTTTCTTTCTTTCTTTCTTTCTTTCTTTCTTTCTTCCTTTCCTGCTCTCTCTGGTAGCCTGCCTTACAAATTTCAGCCAATGTGGCAACATCAAAGTCCGATTTCTGCCTTACCAGCTTATTGAGACCATCGGGGCCTTCTTGAAATCTTCCTTGCATGTACCTCAGTCAGGAAAGTATCCCCAGTCAAAAAGTCATGGTCATTGCTGGGCTCTTCTCATTGATTTTCCTCTCTGAGGGATCACATTCCTATGCATCCTCTGGTCCATCATCTGAAAATAGACTCCTCATATATTTGATCCTATCTTACAATTGCTTACCTTGGAAACATCAGTTAGGTACCAGTTACTTCTTCATGAGCAGAAGTGGATATCTTTCATGGGCAGAAGAGAAGTTTTAATCATTGATTATTTTTGAAGGAAATTTGTTCCTATTAACTGTTAGTAGGCTAAAATAGACGTTTGGGGCGCCTGGGTGGCTTAGTGGGTTGAAGCCTCTGCCTTCGGCTCAGGTCATGATCTCAGGGTCCTGGGATCGAGCCCCGCATTGGGCTCTCTGCTCAGCAGGGAGCCTGCTTCCTCCTCTCTCTCCCTGCCTGCCTCTCTTGCCTACTTGTGATCTCTGTCTGTCAAATAAATAAATAAAATCTTTAAAAAAAATAATGTTTAATCATACTTTGTAATTATCTTTCCCGCATCACATAACTTAAATAAATTTAAACTTCTTTTCATCCTTCTCCTATTCCTCCTCTTCCTCTAACTTCTCCTCCTTCTTCTTTAATAAATAAGCTTAAACACCTAGGAGAATTTTCTTGCTTCCCTAGAACAATGGTACTCAAAGTGTAGGTCTTAGACAAGTAGCATCAGGATCTTTGGTGCAATTATTAGAAAATAAAATTTAGTAGCCTCATCCAAGACCTACTAGATAAAAAACTACAGGTTTGGGGTGCCTGGGTGGCTCAGTGGGTTCAAGCCTCTACCTTCAGCTCAGGTCATGATCTCAGGGTCCTGGGATAGAGTCCCGCATTGGGCTCTCTGCTCAGTGGGGAGCCTGCTTCCTCCTCTCTCTCTCTCTGCCTGCCTTTCTGCCTACTTGTGATCTCTCTCTGTCAAATGGATAAATAAAATATTTAAAAACAAACAAACTATGGGTTTGGGGACCATCTGTCTGTGTTTTTCTTTAACAAGCCCCTGATTATTCTGATGTGCTGCGAAGTTTAGCCACTACCCTGTCAGGTATCCTCCTATATATCTCCATAGTAGCACCCTTTGTTCTAGTTACTTGACAGATTGTTGGCTTTTCCTTAAGTTCCATGAAAATAAGAAATGTGCCTCATATTTACTCAATTCACAAACTGATGTTGATAAAAAATTTGAGTACATGTGTTATAGTTGGATCCCATGTTTGTCTCCATGTCTCCATGTTTTTCTTAGCACAATTCTTTTTCCTTATATTCTGAAGGACCTACATATCTTCCCTCAAGGTGTCTTTGAATATGGAAAACTTGTGTTTTTAAAGGATTCTAATTTACTTCACTTCATAGAATTATATCACTTTTTCTTTCAAGTAGAAAAAAATTGACTAAAAAACTCTGATAGTTTCCTTTTGGAGTAAACCTGTTTAAAGAAGCATTATCTCTGTAGTTTTAAATTTTATTACTCCTGTTAAGTTGAAGTAGGCAGAGGGGAGAGTTCCATTTCAATGAGACTCCTGCTTTTAGTTGAGTTTTGTTTTTAGACCAAGCCCTTGTCTAGAAAAGAATGCTTCCGGATATAGTTGCTTTCCTGCCCCAGAAGTAGGGTCATAGGGACTGAGAAGGTAAGAAACTCTTGCTCAATATTATTGAAAGCATATTCAAACAAGGATTGTGTGGTGGGCATTTCTGGAACTAAGCTAAATTACTGTGGGGAACTTATGAAACCTTTCTAACATCAGTTTCATTATCTGAAAAATAAGCCTGATGTTTTGGGTCCTTCCTATGTGAAAACTGTTTACTTTCAATTTTCTTGCATCTTCATTCCCACTTCTGCATTCTAAATTTCTTCTTCTTGCCTGGAATATTCCTGTGACCTTCCAGATTTTTCAATATCTTCAATTTTTTCTTCTTTTTTTAACTTCATATTTCCCCACTACTTCAAGAAGTAGATATTTTTTTTTTGGTCAAAAAAATATTTTTCCTACCAAGAATTCCATTAAAACTTAGTTAAAAGAGGAAAGGATGCAAGCCTTTGAATCCATAGCATGACCCTTGTCATGAATCTCCATTATGAACCCTAATTGATTGTAAATTTCTTCCAAGTTATATATTTAGTGTCCTTCTACTAACTTTATAGCCTCAGAATTTCATCCTTTACTATATCATTTATCCGTTCCTACCTTTATTACTGGCAAATATACATATGTACACACACACACACACCTATATGAGTGTGTGTTTATATAAATATTTGTTCATATAAATTTATTTGTATAATTTTATATATTATAAAATTAACTTATAATTAAATTATATTTATAAAATTTTATATAATTATGTACAAATTATATTTATACTTTATATATATTCAATTTAGGGAGATATATTTTTTAACTATTATATATCTTAATATATAATAAAATATTTTAAAATAAAATATATGTTTAGGTGTCATTAACACTTGGGAAGATTACTGCATTTTCTATGTGGCCTGTCTTCCTGTCCAAATCTACCTTTCATCTTTTGTCTTTTCTAAATCTTATAAGAAGGCTTTGATTATAGATAGACACATTAACATACAAATTTGCTTCTCCTATCAGCAGATTCAGGAACATAGTTTTGGATCTTTCTTTAAAAATGTTATACTTTGTGGGACGCCGGGGTGGCTCAGTGGGTTGGAGCCTCTGCCTTCAGCTCAGGTCATGATCCCAAGGTCCTGGGATCAAGCCCTGCATCAGGCTCTCTGCTCAGCAGGGAGCCTGCTTCCTCCCCTCTCTCTGCCTGCCTCTCTGCCTACTTGTGATCTCTGTCTGTCAAATAAATAAATTAAATTTTAAAAATGTTATACTTTGTAATTGAATATATGCATATTTTCCACTTTGATGAAAATAACCAGAGTATACCATATATAACCAAATGTTCGGTATTGCTAGACATCCTAGATATCATTTTCTTAACAGCGAATATTGGAAAATATTAACAGCAAAACTTGTTTATGCCTCAGTTTTTTCTGGTATGGGAACCGGGCTGTATGAATAAAATGAGAGCTTTTCCTTTCTTAGATGAATGTGTTTTCAGTACAGTCACAGAGAAATCAGTTACCATGACTGCAAGATAAGTTACCCATTCATTCACTTATTAAATTACTGTCTAACAATAGTAATTCCTACTTGCTGGCCCAGGGACATGGTTTGACCTTTCATTTTGAATTGCTAAGTAAGATTATAAATTCATGTATTCATTTTCCTATTTGAAAAGACTGGTTTTTATGTTTCCTTGGTTATCAAAGTTAATTTTTTTTTTGGATTGATTAAACTCAATTTTGTTAAATGAACTCTCAGGGGTAGAATTATAGGTTGTATTGGTATCACAAGGATTCATAAAATATAATTGACTGTACAATGGCAACTAAAGTTTCTTTTCTATGAAAATTATAACACGATGAGTGTCTGACACTGACATTACCACCACTCATATACAGAATTTTGTACATTTCTTGAAATGAATTCTATCAAATCAGCTAGCAGCAGCCAGATGTATTGTACTTACTGCTAAAAGAACTCCCCTCCCAAATTAAGTTTGAGATAGGATTATAGTAGCTATTCATTTTTGCTCTGATGGTAAAAAGTATTTGTATGAAAAAACAATTTAAAAAAAACAGAGATAAATGTAATATTTTCCATATTATTTTGATTACTTCATACCTCTACTCTCCTGTATGGAGTCCTGTGAGATACTTAAAGAAAGGTATTGGAATTTTTCAGCCTCCGGGGAAAGATGTAAAATTAATTCAGTACAACAAAAACATACTACAAATACAATATAACTCTTGTAGACACCGAAAGAATGATTGGAATAGAATTGATTTAGATGATATTGGTTACAAAAGAAGTAAGGAACATTTGGTATAATTGCCTTTACATAATTTAAATTTATTTTTTGTGTCTGTTAATTTCCTCCTTTATAAAATGCCTGTGTATGTCATTGAATCTTTCAGAAGAATTAAAAAGGAAATGATTGAAAGAGTAAATTCAATGCTAAATATTATTTCTAACAACCACTATTAGTAAACTAGTGCTAATCTAACTAGTTCAAAAATTAGATTATGGAATTATCTAGCATTCTGACATTTTAAGGAATGTCACATATCCTTTCTGGTCTTGGTGTCCTCACTTATAAACTAAGGATGTTGATTAAATACTTTCTGATATTTAATCTTATATTTTGATTTTCACTGATATGCTATTATGCTTCTGGCACAGCTGTGATCATTTGAATGTACCTAGGTCTTCATGAAAACTAACTTCAAAAATTATAAGAGCATTTGAATAAAAATGCTAAATATGTTAGACTTCAAATGTATCCTCTTCCTTTAATTTTGTTTAAAACAACAACAATCTTCAAACCAGAAGGAATTGCCTTCTTGGTAATTAGGACTCTTGATTTCTTTCTCTGGTAATTTTCAGAATTACAAATTCTGAAGATGTAAAAATCATTTCTTTGTTAGATATACTTAATTATGGATATAAAATGTAACCAAGAGCTGGTTCCATTTGGAGCTCATGATTATGGTAGAGGAACTTACAGAGAAAGAAAATAAACTATCCTAAACCCCAGCAGGGGTGACTAGTATTAAATAGTGCTAGATCTTTTTTTTTTTTAATTTAATTTATTTATTTGAGAGTGAGAGTGAGTGGGAGGAAGAGCAGAGAGAGAGAGAGAGAGAGAATCCT
Organism: Mellivora capensis; assembly: GCA_004024625.1. Classification (NCBI taxonomy): domain Eukaryota; kingdom Metazoa; phylum Chordata; class Mammalia; order Carnivora; family Mustelidae; genus Mellivora; species Mellivora capensis. The sequence goes on along the minus strand of PISX010018287.1, from coordinate 19,635 downwards.
CAAGCAGACTCCCTGCTAAGGGAGAGCCTAACTTGGGGCTCAACCCCAGGACCCTGAGATCCTGAGGTCATGATCTGAGTTGAAATTAGAAGTTGGATTTTTTAAAAAAGATTTTATTTATTTATTTGAGATAGAGCCAGAGAGAGAGTACAAGTGTGGGGGGAGGGGAGTGGTGCAGAGGGAGAGGGAGAAGCAGACCCCCCACTGAGCAGGGAGCCTGATGTGGGGCTGATTGCAGGAACCCAGAATCATGACCTGAGTGGAAGGCAGATGCTTAACTGACTGGCCACCCAGATGCCCCACTGATCATCTTAGGGTATAAAATGTCTCTCATTCCTAACCTTATCCAATGCCCTTCTATTACTAATTTATTCCAGCATGTTTTGTTTGTTTGTTTGTTTGTTTGTTTTACCTGACTAATGACTAAATAGAGATTGAAATAAGAATGGAAGGGACATTATGAGTAAAAATGGCTGATAGTTGGGGTTCCTGGGTGGTTCAGTTTGTTGAATGTCCAACCGTTGGTCTCAGCTCAGTACTTGATCTCAGGATGGTGAGTTCAAGATCCATGTTGGGCTCTATGCTGGGTGTGGATCCTACTAAAAAAAAAAAAAAAATTAAGTGGCTGACAGAGGTTGTATTGTTTCTTTCTATTGCAAGAAAGCAGTGTTTATCTTCTCCACACTGTTTAGCAATAAAACACCTTTCTTTCAAATTCAAACATGCATATGTGACCCTAGAACAAAGTGGTTTGGGACACAGGGAGAGTCTGTGGAAGTTGTGTAGTCTTCTGTTGTTAGCCAGACCCAAATGGTGCTATATCTTGATCACTCAGGAAAATTACAGAGGAAATTTATGTCTCCTTGGTTCTCAAGAGATACAATCCTAATGACTGTAGAGAAATAGTAACACTAAATACTTCCTTCTATACATTTATGATAATTAATATCTGTATCTCAATATATTGTAGTGAACAGGGTACTTGCAGTCCTATTTCTTTGGGAAGAGGTGTAGTTACAAGTTGCTACTAGATAAAAAAGATATTTATCATAATTTGAGGACAAAAACTCTGTCACACGTTTTTTAAAGAAGATAGATGAGAAAAAACTTCCAATGAATCTGAAAGTTTTATTAATTGAAAGTTACTGTGCTATAATCATATTTTACTAGACTTACACTTTTGTTGGCCAGTGTAGACTTAGGGATATGTATCATTTCAGGAATAACTATTTATACTTAACAATGATAAAATTCTATACCAAACCAGCTTTACCTGTATGTCCCATAATTTGCTCCCAACACATACAATGTGATGGATGGTCTGCATTCTCATTCTGCACATTTTTTTGGTATGATATTTCTTGAACTAGTTGCTCTCTTCTCATCCTCCAAACACCCACACTGATCTGACTTTTGCTCGGTTTTCAAGATGCACTCCCAGTGTGCATTCTCTGCCACAAAGCTCTGAGTCATTCTCACACCCATCCTGCCATGTGGATCCGGTCCTTTATGTATAAATTGCTTCTATCAGAGCATGACATTACATCAATACCAAGAAAATGTTATAATTTATCTTTCCTTTCAAGTAGGCTCTGACCTCTGAGGGCAGAAATTTGTCTCATTTATCTTTGTACCATATATGGCATTGTGGTCAACATAACACATGGTAAGAGATTTATAAACAAAATAAAATACCAGAAATAACACTTTTGTCCAGAGGGAACATCAAAATGATGAAATTGTGAGAAAGTTAAACTTTCCCACCATTTTCTTATGTATATAGCTGTGGTACTTAAGGTACACAGAGGTATCTTAAGTGTCTTCACAGAAGACAAACAGAAATATCTGGTTTAAAATAAATTGAGATTATCAGCAAAGCAATCCCACAAAAGCTAACAATAAGTTATTGTAACATAAGTTTTCAACTTTAAAAAAAAACTGACTATAGAGTTTGTTGGGGGAGGAATGCTGACTTAGCTTTAAATAAAAGGGAATCTTGGACTGATTCTAAAAGACTACATTTGGGGCACCTGGGTGGTTTGGTAGGTTAAATGGCCAACTGTTGATTTTGGCTCAGGTCATGATCTCAGGGTCCTGGAATTGAGCCCCACGTGGGGCTTTGTGTTCAGCAGGGAGTCTGCTTGAGGTTTCTCCCTCTCTCTCCCTCTGCCCCTCCACCTGCTTGCATGTCCTCTTTCTCTCTAAAATTAAAAAAAAATAAATCTTTAAAATAAATAAAAGAAAGAAGATGCTATGGCTTTACCTTCAGAAATTTAGACCAATGTATTCTCTGTAGTAGTTCCAAATTCAGTGCCTATAACGGGGATTACTCTGAGACCCTCTGATTGCTAGTGACACTATGGCTACTAAATACTACTAGTATGAGATGGCGAAATATCTTCTTTTCTCTGATATTCATGTCATTTGTGTTCAGTTCTATTCTTTTAAGATTAAGCTTCCAAATTATGTTTTCTAGCGATGTTTTCTCAAACCCTATTGCTTGAGGTCAAGATTAAAGACCATTATAATACCATGAGTAGAACTTCAATTTAAAATTATTTTGCCATTCTACCTCTCCTCTCCCCATTTTTCATTTTAACTTTAAAGAATGTGCCTTGCCAAGTGATTTGGCTTAAGATGAAAGAACATTTTAAAGCAATTTCGAGTGTATGAAAGATATCTAGGAAACAATTTGCCTCATTTGAAATTTGATTGTCTAAAATTATAAAAACCTGATTTTTAAGAAACTGATTTTTGTAGTATGTGCAAGTACCAAACATAAAGTAGTAATTTCCATATTAGATGCAATCTTATTAGGACTCTTGATTTCTTTATCAGATAAGTCTTTCTGAATGTATTTATAATATTTATAAATATTGCTTGATAGTGTTTACATAATGTTTAAGTAACATTTTTAACATTAAATAAAATTTAATAATATATTCCTGGTTTATAGTATAGTTTTCTTTCATATTTTTTGGTCCATGGTCTATAAATTTAGATTTCAATATTTTTAAAAAGATTTTTCAGAGATTTTATTGACTTACTTGACAGAGAGAAAGAGAGAGAGAGAGCACAAGCAAAGGGAATGGTAGAGGGAGAGAGAGAAGCAGGGAGGCCTGACACGGGGCTCCATCCCAGGACCCTGGGATCAGGACCTGAGCTGAAGGCAGATGCTTAACTGACTGAGCCACTTGGGCATTCCTAGATTTCAATATTTTATCATTGTTCTTTATTCAAAGTTTGAGTGAATTACTCCCCTGTGGCACACACTGTCCCAGGTCCTAGGTAAATTTCTATGAGCACAGTAGATATGATATTTGCTTTTGTGGAACCTGCAGTAATCTGGACTGAAACTTTTTGGTCCAGAAATATTCATTTTCTGTCCATCTGTCTTTGACAGCATCTTTCAAATTGGGGGCCTAGCAAGGCAAATAAAATCAGAGAACTATTTGCTCATTAAAGAATGGTAAGTGCTGGTCTGTCCAGCACATGAAGAGGCAGGAAGGAAATAGAAGTTGGGGAAAGTCAGTCTTCTTCCAGGACCTCTGAGAGTGCTATGCCTCTCATTTCTGCTTTTAAGGTTTTCTTTTTGTATTTGATTTTTAGCAACTGATTATAGAGTGTGTAGGTGTGATTTTGTTTGTATTTGTTCTGTATAAGAGTTCAGTGAGCTAGAGTTTGTACGTTGATATCCCTCATTAGATTTGAGAAATTCTCTGCCAATATTTCTCAAATATTCCTTCTGTCTCATTCTTTTGTATCTCCTTTTGGAACTCTAATTAAAGGTATTAGACTTTTAGAGAAGATCTGCATGTTCTATTGTTTCTATCCTTTTTCTGTACTTCAGTGTGGATATATCTTATTGAATGGCCTTTGCATTCACTAATCTTGTTTTCTGAGCTGCTCTACTGTTAAACCTATCCAAGTGCTTCATGCCAGTTATATTTCAGGTATTAAAAGTTGCAGTTCTAGAATGCCCGGTAAGTTGTTTTTTTTTTTAAATTCTAATTCTGCATTTAAACATTCCATTTTTAAAATCTGATTTGTCCATTTCCTCTATTTTCTTTATACCTTAATTATGTTACATACTAACTTCTGCATGGGTTTCATTAAGTTTTAAATCTCTTTTATTAGCTTTTTCCTGCTTAATCACATTTGAATGATACATTGTCAGGCTCTACACTAGAATGTTTTCTGTAAAGAGTCATGAGTTTTGTTCTGACAGTTAAATTATTGGCAGTTAACTCTGATCATAGGGAAACTTGATTTTAAGCTTTGTTACAGCAAGTCTGTTTTATTTTGCACCTACTTCTAGGGTGTGACATTTTCTGGGTTTGAAACCCAAAGACTAGATGGGTTGCCAACGTTTCTGCACACTGGTTTAGCCCAAACTCCAACTTCTGTCTCTTCAGAGCCATGCAGTGTTTTCTGCTGTGCTTCTTAGAATTTTGCTCTAATTTTGTGGATACATACTTTAGGGGTCACCCAATGACTGGAAGGGAATTTCAAACACAGATTTTTAGAGTCTTTACTTTATTGTTCTCATCTCTAGGACCTTACCCTCAAATCTTACCTGGCTTGGCAACCCCAAACAATGACGTGTATCTTCTTGCTAGCAAGAACCACTTCTCTTTGCTTGGACTCTATTTCTCTGCACCGAGCTTTGGAGATACCCTCAATGAGAGCCAGGGAGAATTCAGGGTTCACCTTGTGTTCTCTCCTTCTCTCAAGGTTGGAGCTCTGCTCTAGCTGCTGGTCAGTGCTTGCAAAGAGTCGTTTTTATGTTCTAACTCTTAACTATTCATAGCAAGATGATAAGCCCAATGCCAGCTAATCCCTCTTGCCTTTTGATAATATGAATTCTTTCAAAATTTTTTAATCAAAAAAGTCCTTTTCATGTGAAGTTCATTATCTTTGTGTTTTAGGTAATTAGATTATTACCTTCTCTTCCAAGAATGTTGAAATGGAGAACGGGCAAAATAGTATAAACTTGATCTTTGAGTTTTTAAGCCCATCGACCCTGCCAATCTGATTTTCAACCTCTTCACTCTACAGTATCTTCTGTACAAGTTCAATGACTCAGTTCATTTGAGACAATAGGTTTATCTCAACTTTCAAGTTCCTTAACCTCTGCAGCATTTTTTATTAGTAACAACCACACTATTCTTAATATTTTCCTCCTTGTACTAGTTTGTATTTATTTTTCTGATAATATTTATTAACTCCTTTACTTCATGTACCTTGTAGATATTTACAGTTTCTGTTCTCAGAACATATTCTTTCTCTATTCTCCCTAGTTGTTCTAAACAAATCCTGTGGCTTCAACCACTAAGCAAATGATCTTTCTGGTCTAGAGTTGCAACTCTAAACTTTCAGGATCGTGCCTTAAATGTTGCTTTCTTTGGAGTTACGGAATTACTGATATAGTATTGGGATGAACATTTCTGATGTAATTTCATAGGAAATTGAGAGCAATTTACCCAACATTTAGGAATCCCTCTTCCTCCCACATTCTTCCCCCTCAAGAACTTACTAGTCCCCCTCTATAAAGACAAAGACAGGTCCACTCACGTACATAGATTTTACAGTATTCTGGACACAGTTTAAAAATTTTCTTGAGTAAGTGCTTATCATCCATGTGCTACTGAAAGTCCCATTACTATCTCAAGTACAAATTGTTTTGTTAGTCACCAATCAGATTTTGAGTTATTTCTATGGTTATAAGGAGTGAATATTTTGTTACAAATATCTAACACAAATATATCTCTTAGAGGAGTTTTATTTGTTTACAGAAAAAATAAAATACTGCATAGGGTCAGGAAATGGAACTCCTGAGCATGGTGGCAAGCAGGAAGAAAAGCAACAGAGACCTTTTCTTTTGGAAAAAGAAAGGGGGTATAAGAGTGAGGTAAGGAATCAGGAGATTGGAGGGCTGGGTATGAGGGGTAAAGTCAGAGGGAAACCATAAGGACTTTATAGGGACACAAAAAAATCCTGTCTCTGACTGGAATTTGTTTGCCTTCCTTCAGTATAGAACCATTATTCATCACCCTTAGAATTCCAGTCGAACCTGGCTGTATTCCTTAATAATTTGGGTGACTGTTTTGTATTTTGTTTTACTTTGAACTTTGGAATTTGAAGAAGACTGTGTTTCACATTGAGAACAAAAGAGTAAGGATGAGAAAGATCAAGTAACAGAAGATGGATGTGCCCACAAGAACAATTTGCGTTAATCTTGGGGGAAAGGCTGTAGAATTCCAAAGGCTATAGGAATTTTGAAGTATTTTACCTGGATCTGATGGCAGGAGGGGTCTCAGTTAATTACTAGACAATAGAAACATTTACCAAGTGCCACTTTCTAAGTAATGCTGAATGCATTTTCTTATTTTCTTGGTATATTTGAGCTCCTGAAGGATAGAATCATACCTTATACATTCTTTGTTTCTTCTTCTCTCATCTCTGAAATAGACAAGTGATTTATAGGATGAAGTTTACAGTTGGTCAGTTTGAATGAATGAAATGAATAAATTAATGAATTTAAGCTATTTTCTCACCTGTTTGGGGCCATAAATGATCAGATATACTTTTGTCGTATTTTTTTAAAAAAATATGGACAGGGAGGAAATATTCTAAATGGGTTGCCAAACATATAGACTCTGGGAAACAACCAGATCAGTAGTTCTCAGATTTGAGCATGCTTCAGAATGAGCTGGAGGATTTGTTAAAACATTTTGGGAGCTCCACATAGTTTCTGATTTGGTTGATGTGTGGAGTGGGGCCCAAGACATTTGCAATTCTAACAAGTTCCCAGGAGATGCTGATGAAGCTGATCTGAAGATCATACTTTGAACCACTGATCGAGGTGATTTAAACATACGGAGTGCTCTTCACACCTAACATTGCAAGAACACTTTGTTCTTGAAATGCCTAAAATATCCTTCACTGCCCTGTAGCATAACAAAGCAGCAGTTCCCACACTGTACCTCCTTAGCTCTGCCACCCACTCAGGGGAGGTAAACCATGTCTATTTGTACTTTTATGAAGGGTGCATGATAACTTTCATATTTTGCAAGCTCCTTCCAGTTTTACTAGAATGAAAACTCGCTACAGAATTGAAAGTATATAAGTCTTGTATGAAGAGCATTGACTAAGTCCTAGTGGTTCAGTTACCTTTTCACCCCAGAAGCTTTTGTTACAATATTCTATCATCAGCCAGACTCTGCAGAAGTGACACACTAAAAATAAGAATAGTGAAAACCAGAACTTGACCTTCATCAATCTTTTATACCTTTTATAGCACAAAGATATTGAATATGTTTGATTTTTGACTGGGATCTAGTCTCTCCCCTTCCATATCACATGGGGACAGGCTACACAGGAGAATGGATCAGTGATCTTCTTTGTACCCAAGGAGCATCTTAGCTCTCGGTGCCTATAAACCTTGATTTGGTTAGAACAGTCATCCACAATGAATGAAATAACTACCTCCCTCCCCAAGTTCTCAAAGCAAAAGCATTTTAAATTAAATATCTTTTCTTCTGCTATAAAACAAGGTTCATGTTTGAAAATCAACCATGTGGGATAAAAATATTTTTATTCCATTCCCTTTCCAAAAAGATTCAAATTCTCTAGACTCAGAATGCCTTTCTGCAGCTCTTCATATGCAGAAATTGGTTTGAAGACGTATAATAGTCACATAATTTGAAGGTATAAACAAGGCCTAAACCATTAATTTTGAGCTTCTCCATATGATGATACGTATGTAATTTAGTCAGTTTGAACACTTCAAGTTTATTTTCTTGCCATTCTCCAAGCCTGTTCATTTTCCAATGGTTGACATTGATTGATATTGTCTAGACAAAATTGATTATATTTCTCACTCTGTTGTTTGTATAGGATAGACTGAGCTTTGAAAGGAATTGAATTGCAAGTTTGGCACTCTTTATCTGTGAACTACCACATGCCTTGCAGAAGGGACTCGTGCAGCATCTAGGAATCACATCTGATGTTAGCTCTAATTTTGAGTTTTCTGCTTTGCATCCTTGTAAGTTCTATATATTGAAGTGAAGTTTGGATTCCAGCAGGCAGAAGAAAATGATGCAGACAGCAACAGACTACAAAATTTTTGTGAAAATCACGGTCCTCTTAGAGCCATGATGTACTTTCAGATACAAAGTACATTTCCTTGATATTATGGCAAAAGTGTATTTGTGAGTAGGATGATCATAGAGGACACTTTGCCTGGGACAGTCTTGGTTTATGCCTGTTTCCTTGGCAAACTTATTATTATTTTTTTAAATTTTATTTATTTGACAGAGAGAGATCACAGTAGACAGAGAGGCAGGCAGAGAGAGAGGGAAGCAGGCTCCCTGCTGAGCAGAGAGCCTGATGTGGGACTCGATCCCAGGACCCCGAGATCATGACCTGAGCCGAAGGCAGCGGCTTAACCCACTGAGCCACCCAGGCGCCCCTGGCAAACTTATTATTAATGCTCCTTTTTTATCCCAGGTGCTTCAGTTTGGATGGTAAACATCTTACCATCTAATTTACTAGCAAGTATAAATCCTACTCACAAAAACTACGTTCTTGTATGTTGATTAAATAAGTCAGTTGTAAACTTTTTCTGATTCCTTGTATGCTTATAATCTCTATAACATTGGAACAACAATTGGCATTGACTTCAGCAAATAATTAGCCTCTGATTCATAGAGAGTCCTTAGTAGACACACTGAAGGCATACTGGGCACGAAACGCAAGATGGGACAACTTGGTGACACCTGTCATTTTGTCAGTGATGATTGGAAATTATATTGTTTATATGCCTGGAAAAAATGTTAAATATATTTTGAATTATTATTATTGCTGTGTATAGCTCAAATAAATTCTAGCAAATATTTTTAAATTATTCAGGAAAGGGAAGAATGGTAACGGGTGATACTTACAGCTAAGAGGGTCCATTATGTATGGAAGAGCAGAAAGTTTCTCATAAAAGCGGTCTTCTCTCTGCTGTTCATTATCTATTTATATTTATTATCTACTTATGCTCATTGTCTATTCAAGTCACAGATACTACCTCCCAGTATCAATAGACATCATAAATTTGTCATAAAATTATATTCTGACAAGCACATTTCTGCTTTCAAGTAAATGAAATATTCAGCACCAACTTTGTTCTTAATATAGCCTTAGGCCCTAGAGTATACAACAAAAATAATTTAAAGTTCAGTAAAGAAATGCAAGGCAATTATATAAATGTAGGTTTACAATAAATGGGTTTTATGCGGGTTGTTGTGGTTGTTGTGCGGAACATAAGACTTATAAAATTTTAGAGGCATTTAAGAGGTAGAAACCAGGATTTACCTGCTCTTTGGGCCCTCAAATGGTGTCCAAAATGCCCGTGCTCTGAGCTTCTGTGCCAAATGTCAACCCTTTAGCAGCACTTATGCCAATTGCTAGAACAAATGGCTGCCCAGTTGGCAGGACAATTAAACAAATGGCAGGCACAGTCCAAAATCTCCTTTTTCTTTACCAGTCTGTTATGCAGACTTAGGGGCCGTTTCACTCTACATGAAATGAAGTTGCTCTCTAGAAATTCTGGCCATGGGGATGAAGGGAGGATGAGGTCAAAGTAACTAATGCTCTGAGAACATGAGAAAAAGTTGTGATTGATAGGACTGGCTTTGAGTAAGGCCATTCTGAAAACTCCAAATAGTGATCGGTTTTAGAATTGTCTTCCTTTAGGTTACCTATCCCATTGAAGAGTAAGTAAACACATACTGGGAAGTCTTAAAAACCCCTTCCCCCTCAGGAAGATTTGAAAACAGAGAGAGGCATGGAACTGTTGGAATTTTTGCTCTCCATGTTCCCGGCAGGCTGAAGATAGCTAGGTAGCCTTGACCATGCAAGTAACTTGGCATCAGCAGAGGGGCAGCTTCTAGTTTTCTTATCTTCTCTTCCTAGGTGCAGTAATCTTTCTTTCTTTCTTTTTTTTTTTTCTTTTAAGATATTTTTTATTTTTTAAATTAAATTTAATTTTTTTTCAGTGTTCAGTGTTCCAAAATTCATTGTTTATGCACTGTACCCAGTGCTCCATGCAATACATGCCCTCCATAATACTCACCACCAGGCTCACCCCACCCCCAGCCTCCTCCCCTCCAAAATCTTCAGTTTGTTTTTCAGAGTCCACAGTCTCTCATGGTTTGTCTCCCCTTCCAATTTCTCCCAGCTCCCTTCTCCTCGCCATGTCCCCATGTCCTCTGTGTTATTCCTTATGCTCCACAAATAAGCAAAACCATATAATTAACTCTTTCTGCTTGACTTACTTCACTCAGCATAATCTCTTTCAGTCTCGTCCATGTTGATACAAAAGTTGGGTATTCATCCTTTCTGATGGAGGCGTAATACTCCATTGTATATATGGACCATATCTTCTTTATCCATTCGTCCATTGAAAGGCATCTTGGCTCTTTCTACAGTTTGGCAACTGTGGCCATTGCTGCTATGAACATTGGGGTACAGGTGGCCCTTCTTTCCACTACATCGTTATCTTTGGGGTAAATACACAGTAGTGCAATTGCAGGGTCATAAGGTATCTCCTTAAGGAATCTCCACATTGTTTTCCAAAGTGGCTACACCAACTTGCATTCCCACCAACGGTGTGGGAGGGTTCCCCTTTCTCCACATCCTCTCCAACACATGTTGTTTCCTGTCTTGCTAATTTTGGCCATTCTAACTGGTGTAAGGTGGTATCTCAATGTGGTTTTGATTTGAATCTCCCTGATGGCTAGTCATGACGAATATTTTTTCATGTGTCTGTTAGCCATTTGTATGTCTTCTTTGGAGAAGTGTCTGTTCATGTCTTCTGCCCATTTTTTCACATGATTATCTGTTTTGTGTGTGTTGAATTTGAGGAGTTCTTTATAGATCTTGGATATAAGCCCTTTGTCTGTAGTGTCTTTTGTGAATATCTTCTCCCATTCCATGGGTTGCCTCTTTGTTTTGCTGACTATTTCCTTTGCTGTGCAGAAGCTTTTGTTCTTGATGAAGTCCCAATGAAGTCCAAAAAGTTATTTTCACTTTTGTTTCCTTTGCCTTTGGAGACATATCTTGAAAGAAGCTGCTGTGACCAATGTTGAAGAGGTTACTGCCTGTATTCTCCTCTAGGATTTACTGCCTATATTCTCCTCTGCCTCATGTTGAGGTCTTTTATCCATTTTGAGTTTATCTTTGTGTATGGTATAAGAGAATGGTTGAGTTTCATTCTTCTACACATAGCTGTCCAATGTTCCCAGCACCATTTATTGAAGAGACTGTCTTTTTTCCACTGGATATTTTTTCCTGCTTTGTCAAAGATTATTTGACCATAGAGTTATAGGTCCATATCTGGTCTCTCTACTCTGTTCCACTGGTCTATGTGTCTGTTTTCGTGCCAGTACCATGCTGTATTTGGTGATCACAGCTTTGTAGTAAAGCTTGAAATCAGAAAAAGTGATGCCCCCAATTTTGTTTTTCTTTTTCAAAATTTCCTTAGCAATTCGGGGTCTCTTCTGGTTCCAAACAAATTTTAGGATTGTTTATTCCAGCTCTTTGAAAAATGCTGGTGGAATTTGATCAGGATAACATTGAAAGTATAGATTGCTCTAGGCAGTATAGACATTTTAACAATGTTTATTCTTCTGATCCATGAGCATGGAATGGTCTTCCATCTTTTTGTGTGTTCTTCAATTTCTTTCATGAGTGTTCTGTAGTTCCTCAAGACTACAGATCCTTTACCTTTTTGGTTAGGTTTATTCCCAGGTATCCTATGGTTCTTGGTGCTATAGTAAATGGAATTGATTCTCTAATTTCCCTTTCTATATTTTCATTGTTAGTGTATAAGAAAGCAACTGATTTCTGTGCATTGATTTTGTATCCTCCCACATTACTCCATTGCTGTATGAGTTCTAGTAAGTTTGGGGGTGGAGTGTTTTGGGTTTTCCATATAGAGTATCATGTCATCTGCAAAGAGAGAGAGTTTGACTTCTTCTTTGCCAATCTGAATACCTTTTATTTCTCTTTGTTGTCTGATTGCTGTCACTAGAACTTCTAGTACTGTGTTGAAAATAGTGGCGAGAATGAGGGAGCATGCAAGTGCAGCAGGGGGAGGGGCAGGGAGACAGAATCTCTGCTTGAGATGTTCAGTGCAGAGCCCAACTTGGGGCTCAATCCCACGCCCCTGCAATCATGACCTGAGCCGAAACCAAGAGTTTGATGCTTAGCTGACTAAGCCACACGGCATCCACAAAGAGTAATTTTTCTATTTCCATTTACTTAGGCCAGAGTAGAAAGTATTACTTTTCATGCATGCAACTGTCATTAAAAGTTACTTTTCTTAAACCATTCAGGAGATTCTCACTGTGAAAGGGATTCCTATGTGTAGAATTTTAGGCAAGAAATAGAAATACCAAGTTTCCTTACTGAAGGAAACAAAGTGTATATTGTGAAATTCCAGGTAGTAAATTTTGAGGCTGTGTTCAATGACTTTAGGACAGTCATAGAAATCTGTCACTGAAGTCCTTTTTGTCTGGACTTTTAAGAAAAGGTAAAAGGTATAATATTGAAGGAAATAGGGAGCCAGAAAAATAAGGTGGACTGAAAGCTTACCCAGATAGGATCAAAGTCAGAACTCAAACTGTTCCCTCCACATCTAAGCTAACAAAACTTTATGTAAATACCTTCCATAGTTCAGATATAATAAAAATTCTCAGTAGAAACACTTGCATGGAAACTAGGTAAAGCAAGTTTTCCACTATTAAAAAAGCTAGTGTTTCCCTATATATGGTCAAATGAACATTTTGTGAATATATATGAATGATTGAAAATTATTCTCCATCTGTTAAAATCTTATTCATCTATCAAGGACTAGCTCTATATTCTGCATAGACAGAAGTCATCTACATTAAAACAACTAAGCAAATAAAATCCTGGTGCCTAAGCTCCACCCAGACCAACTAAATCTGTCTTGAGGGAATGGGGGTGAAGCCTTGTTCCGGGGAGGGCCTGTGTATTAGTTTGTTAGGGCTGCCGTAACAAAATACCACAGACTGGAAGACAAACAACAGAAATTTATTCTCTTACAGCTCTGGAGGTTTGAATTCACAATCAAGGCGTGTTCAGGTTCAGTTTCTTCTGAGGCCTCTCTCCCGGGCTGGCAGATGGTCCTTCTTGCTCGGTCCTCACACGGTCATCCTTCTGTGTCATTGTCTGTGTCTTAATCTCCTCTCCTCCTAACAACACTAGTCGGATTTGACCAAGACCCACTCTAATAACCTCATTTTACCTTAATTATCTCTTTAAAAGTCTCCACTTCTAAATACAGTCACATACTGAGGTACTGAGGTTAAGACTTTCAACACACGAATTTTGGAATGGACACAATTCAGCTCATAACAGCATACGTGGGTTATAAGTCCTACTTCCGTGGATCTCTGGGCTGCTTAAGGGCACTGCACACCCAGGAATGTTTGGAATACACTTCATATACCTCATAGTTTTGCTAATAACAGGCTGAGTCTTGAAGTTAGCTTGTGTTACAGGTCAAGAGCTCTGAGCTGCAAAGGTAGGATGGGATGCTGGAAACATACGGGATTTGTCAATGGCAAAGGTAGCTCTGTTGACTAGTAGTTATACAGGTGACTAAGGTAACCATCCTAAGTCTTACCTTTCTTATCTGAAAAATACAAATGATATCTGAGATGTTATTTTACAGAATAGCTATAATAATACATAAAGTGATAATATAGTGACTGATAGATAGCAGTGCTCACATATTAGCAAAAATAGGATTCAAGTCCTCCCTCTGCCACTTATTAAATATATACTTCTATTCATTTTCTATTGCCATTATAACAAATTACTGTAAACTTAGTGGTTTAAAAGAACACTAATTTATTATCTTACAGTTCTAGAGATCACAAATCTGATGTGGGTGTCACTGGGCTAAAATCAGGAACCCAGCAGGCTGTGTTCCTTTCCTGGAGGCTTAAGGAGAGAATACATTTTCTTGTCCTTTCTAGCTTCTAGTGGCTGCCTGAGTTTCTTAGCTCATGGTTCCCTTCCTCCATCCTCAAAACCAACGATGGTGGGTTGACTCAACATGTCTCTGACCCTGCTTCTAACATTGTCGCATCTCTTGCTCTGATACTGGCCAGGAAAGAGTTTCTGCTTTTAAGGAGCCATGTGATTAGATTGGGCCTACATGGACAATCCAGGATCATTTCCCCATCTTGAGGTCCTCTACTCAATCACATCTGCCATGTGTCCTTTGCCACATAAGGTGCCGTACTCGCTGGTTCACAATAATGGAGGCCATTGCTCTGCTGGCCATAGTACCCTTGCACACATTTTCTCTGAGCCAACTCTTGTATGGATAAATTATTGTCACTGCCCTTAACTTAAGAGGTTGGTTGTACGCACTGCATGGAGCACTGGGTGTGTTGTAAAACTATGAATTCTGTTACGCTGAAAAGAAATGAAATTAAAAAAAAAAGAATACTTAAAAAAAAGAGGTTGGTTGTAAAAATTTAATACATGGTTTCCTATTTGAGAGTAACAATACTACAATCAATAAGATTTCTTATTTTTATTCTATAGCCATATGAGAAACAATGATCATCAAAATTCTCCTTATATTGTGGTAAAATTCTTATATTTTCTTTTCTATTCTTTTTTCCCCCAGTGATTCCCTTTTATTTATATAGTTTTTTATAGTTTTATATTTATGTTTATATAGTTTTATCTATATAGTTCTTTCTTAACTTCCAGGTTCAAGTTCTATACTTACTACACAAGTATACTTACTATGTATACTTACTATATGTACCACAAGGACTACCACATCTTTTAACTCAATAAGACATCACTTTCTCTGACTGTTCTAGCCAAAAATGGGGGAAAAAATTGAAACCTAGACATGGTCCTTATCTATTGGATACTAAACTTGATACTGAGATTATTAATAGCATATTCTAAGATTCTTGAAGACAGAACATATTGGCGTAAAATAAACTGATAATATAATTTGGGAATACACATGATGAATTTTTTTGTTGTTATTCTTCTCCAATAGGCATGTAGAAGCCAGACCTGCTCGATACATGGAAAATAAAGGGATAACTAATACATATTATCCTTTGATCTGGTATAGTCATACAGTAGGAAACAGTAGTTCAGAATTGGGCCTTCTGGTCAAAGATATCAGAGTTTAACTTTTGATCTGCTATTATTTACTAGTTCAGTGACATTGGGAAAGTTTTACCTTACATAAACCTTCTCTTCCTCACCTGTTAAGTGGTGATAATATCCAACTTATATTAGGTCTGATTTCAATATTAAATAATGCAGTGAATACATTTATCACAATGTCTAGCATAAATGAAACACTCAATATTTAACTTTTGTTACTATATTCTGTCTTCAGCCTTCCAAATGGCTGTTATGAAGAAAATGGGAAAGAAGAATAATTTCAATTGATAACAATTAATATAAGTTAGTTTTTTCTTTCCTATGTGAAGACCTGTAGACATTTATGGGAACCAAACATGGTGAGCAAATTTAAAAATGGAAGCATTTTCCAGGTATCTCCTCTTTTCCTGCCTACCAAAGATGGTCAGCTTTCCTCTATCAGTTTTTTCCTCTTGCTTGCCCACAAAAAGAAAGGTCTTTCACATTTAGGTTTGTCCTTTGAGTTTTTATAGTACAGAATCTTGAGAAATGGGCAGATGGGATGAGGAAGCATGGGGATGCTTTTTTTCTTTTCTTTTGAGGATTTGAGCAGAAATGTGCCAGAGAGGTTATTGTAGGAGTAAAAAGAAGTAAGGGGATTTAAATACATATTATTGTTTCACTTTTTAATGATTGTGGACTGTGTATTTACTTTAAAATGTTAAGAAATAACACTAAGAAAATATTATTTTGAGATTGGGATTTTGTGATGAGCCTATTAGTTTGCTATACAGCAATTTTTTATAAGCTAGGATCACAAAACAGCAGACATTGAGAGAGGAAGAGAGAGAGAGAGACTGGAAGGAGTGGCTGTGAGTGGGGAAAGAGAAGACAAGACAAACTGCTCATTTAGAATTCTGCCTGAGGTCAGACCCTGCAATATGAGTTTGTTGTATCCATATTCAGCTACTTGGAGTTCACATGTAAGGTGATATTTTAGGCAAGGCAAGACCACAGATCAATTTGGTAACCTCGGATTCTAAAAAGTCTTAACAACTGGTTTATTTTGGGTCTCATGGAAACCAGTAACTGGCTTTACCAAGGGACATTTTTAAGCTGGTGGTTTTGGCTCCATCATCACAGCCAGAATCAGGGACCAGAACCAAGCCCTGACTGTGACTGAGTGGATGCAGACACATCAAATAAAAAGTGACGTTTTCTTCTTGGACAAAGATCACAGGTTATATGCTTCAGAGTTAAATTTTGGCTTAGTCTTTGGGATATAATTATAATTCTTGTACATTGTCCTTTATGTCCCCCAACTCTTTTCCTGGAAACAATGACAGTTTTCATCCAGAGACTGATCTTGGGTCTGGGTAGCTGGTAGCTGATGTCTCTTATTTATGGACCAGATGCTGGTTTAATTTATTTTTTTAAGTCCCTAGCAGGATCCTTAGAAGTTCATTAATATAGGAGGTAGGAGCTATAGTAAAGTGAGGAAAACTAATTGTAGTTCTTATACTTTTGGTTTAATATAATATACTGCAAATGAGCACCATGGTTTTAAAAGATCTTGTTCTCAGAGCTGTGGAAGCCAAAATCAAAACAAGGCATGACTCTATAATTAAATGAGTGATGATCTGGTTCATGAAACTGACAAAAACATACATCACCACAATGCAAGTTAAAAAATGATCATTATAAGCCAAGTAATCTGTGATTACAAAGAAGGAAAAAGAGAAAGGTCAGTGAAAGGTCATTGAAAAGATGATATTTAAGCTGATGATATTTAAGATTAATATTTGAGATTGGGTAATAACTATTTTTAATACGGTTTGTAGCTTCTTTTTCTTATCCTAAAAGTTATACATTGGCAGGTTATTTGACAAACACCAAAATAGACAAGCACTTTAGCATTTTATTTCAGTCTTAGAGAGAGAGAGAAGGAGAGAGAGGGAGTGAGAGTAGAAGGGGAGGGCAGAGGGAGAGGGAGATAATTTCAAGCAGGCTCCATTCCCAGCACAGAGCCCAATGTGGGGCTCGATCTCACAGCCCTGAGATCATGACCTGAGCCAAAATCAGGAGTCGGATGCTTAACCTGTTAAGCCACCCAGGCACCGCTCAGTCCTTCTTTTTATGCATAGTTTTTATATATATCATTTTCTGGAAATCGCCTCTTTAGTATAAACGCTTGAAGGTATACAGGGATGGATATAGAAATGCTGTTTCAGGTACAGCGTAATCACAACAAGCTATTTCTCCAGTTGTGAAAATAACTGTAAAAAAATACACTTCATCTAGAAGGATGACTGTAGATGGAGAGCTGAATTTTCACATAGGTCCTATATTAATCTGTGAACATGGAGTCCTCCATATATGAAAACAAATATAAAGAAGAAGTCTGTGAGCATGTTTTAAATTCTAAGCATTTTAGAGAGGTCAGATGTTTCTGAATGGAAGAAAGAGGAAAGTTATAGTTCATCTGGGAGGGCAGAATGTTGTGAATTACAAGCCAAAAGTGATTTTAAGATAGAATGGGGGAAGCTGCTAATTATATAACTTTGTTAATACAGAGAATCCAGATAGCTAAACACAGAGTACCAGAGGCTCTGATTCAAAAATTATATAAAGGAAGAGCTAATGATGAGGCACCAGACAAAATTCACACAGAGAATCTAAAAAAGATCTTCTTTTTCTAGGGGTGAAATAGTGGGAAAAGAAGAAGAGATATGAGCTGGAACAATCCAGGAGTAGGTCCTTGAGGCAGTTTCTTTTAGTTGGAGGAATCACAGGAAGAACCTTAGGAATATTTTCTGTAGTACTTTGATAGGGAGGTGACCTTGGCTGTTTCGTGGCAGGAAACCTCCTCAGATCTAATATCTGAGTATCTCTGGGGTATCTCTTCCCAGGTCAGGAAATATCAGGGTGCCCCAACCCATCCACAAACAATGGAAAGTTGACAGTTCTTACCTACCACCTGGTAACAGCCATAATGTAACAGCCATAATGAAAGGAAAATACCAAGCTAGTCTATATTTTTTAGCCAGAAATGATCCCCCTTTTACTTCTGG
Source organism: Mellivora capensis (assembly GCA_004024625.1). Taxonomy (NCBI): domain Eukaryota; kingdom Metazoa; phylum Chordata; class Mammalia; order Carnivora; family Mustelidae; genus Mellivora; species Mellivora capensis. The sequence goes on along the minus strand of PISX010018287.1, from coordinate 1,360 downwards.
GTGAGAGCAGCAGAGAGAAATATGTCCACTGACACATTAGCAGTTTCACGTGGAGCTCCATTTTGTTTGCCTTAATGTTTTAGACACAAAAAGAACAAAAACAAAACAAAACAAAAATACCCTGTTGTAGATCCCCATTCTCCTAGAACTAGAATCTCACTGCATGTTAAAAGGCTCCACTGTATGGAGCTGGTCTTTTCTCCTGCAAGAGGAGTCAGAAACAAACGTGTTCTTGAGCAATTAGAGTATCCAACTGACTGACCACAGTGACTGGTTTAAGGATAGGTTTAATATCCACATCAGGACAATCAAGGTCTGTAGGGTTTTTTCCAGCCCTCTTTTCCTTGGGGTGACCATAGCTGGTTTTATTTTTCTTGACAGAAATGAAGAGAGACCATATCCTAATTTTGTTTTAATTCCCTGGATCCATCCATGCCTGAAGCCCTTATTCTTGACCTTCCCACTCATCCTTAAGCCAGATTGCATAGTTTCTGTCAGCTATGACGAAAAATGTACTGACTAATACAGGTCATGTATTTCTTATGTGCCCCAGAAATGAGTTTGTTAAAGAAAAGGCAATATTTATGTGGAAAACTCTGAAGAGAAGGAAGAAAATAAAATATATTGCACTGTATTTCACGGCTTCTTGAACCATTAGTCTCAAATTACCAAAAATCCCCACGACAGCAGAACTTGCCCTGGAAAAGTTCATGGACCTTGTTTAACAAAAACTAGGCTAGAGGGTCAAATACACTTACAAGTATTTATTAAGGTCACAGGAATCAAGCAATTTAACATTGAACACATGTAATGTGACTGATTTTAAAGTAAGCTTTAATATAGATATCAATTTTGGTATACTATCTTTGATTGCTAGAATTTCTTTTGAAATTTTTCTAGAAAGTGCTCCTTCTCATTCCCAGTGAAGTGGTTATAAATTTCCTTTGCTTTCTTGCATACTAAGAAGTATTAAGTCTAAGCCTCCTTCCAAATCGTCGACACTTTCAAGATTTTATGACTTTGAATCGTTTGTGCCTAAATCTCCAATCTTTCCAATGATGTAGAATAATCTGAATGCTTGAAATGGGAAAAGCTTCATGTAACTTTTGTAATAATTTCTTCATGTTTTTCTCAACACCTTGGCTAAATAATTTTCACTCTTCCTTTGATAAGTTTAGGCTGTAGCACAAATCACCATCTTGTCCAGGCAGGATTCAGCCTCAACACCTCCTCACAAGCTCTGGAGTGCTTCCTTTCTCTCCCCACAGGATATATTATAGAAGTCTTTGTCCTGGTTCTGACATCACTAAGGTTGTTTAGCAGTTTAATCATTCACGGGCTACTGAGAGAAGCTGACCTC